>JARQOC010000010.1:134883069-134938069 GCA_033576535.1 Allobates femoralis
CTCAATGTCTGGCGTGTGACGTCACTTCCGCCCTTATATGGGGCCGGTCAATGGCGTCATCACCGCACTGTATAATACAATAGTGCTTAATAAGTGACACATGATAAAAACAAATATTAATTTACAACAATGACACTGTGTGCGCTAGATTATTATAAAACTATATACATTGAGCATGAATACATTTCATTTCAGTTAGCATATGTTACGTGCAGGTCAGTGCACTACCTTATTGAGTTTCCCCGTGCTATCTATACAGGTACCGTATTCTTTCTAGATGATACTCTTGTACCAACATGACTATGGTAAAAGCCCTCTATTACTTTTATGGGAAAACTGCTTGAATAGTAATTACTAATCTCGCAGTCTATCCCTGGGACCTGGGTGAAATTAAGTCCTATTTATTAGAATTACTATATTTTTCATCACCAATACTTTACTAGATATAATTCCAGATACTATATTTTTTAACCCTTTTCTCGGTTAACCCTAATGTACTTCCAGTCACCGGCTCAGTCAAAGTTTTCCATATTTATATGTGTCAGATTCTTGACTAATATAGACCAAGAATCTGCCCTAGATTCCTCCTTAGAACCCGGTAACACAAGGATCAAAATGGTAATGAGTACCCCAATAGGGGTTGTATATCATTGGATTTTTTAAAGAAAAGGAAACAAATCGTTTCTCTCATTTAATCCCATTGGTCCACAAGTTTTTGTGTTATTAATCCAAGTGCTCTCGCGCTGCAGGAGTTGTTTATGGGTGTCGCCACCCTGTCGTGATGGAGTCACCCGTTCCAGACCTGTAAATGTCAGCACATCAGTGTTTCCGTTATGGTATTCTCGTACATGTTGAATAAGTCTTGTACAACCCACTCCTGACTCTACAGACTTGTAGTGCTCTCTAAATCTCACGTATAGTTCCCTCACAGTTTTTCCGATATAATACCGCATACAAGTGCAGAAAACCGCATATACCACCCACTTTGATTTACAACTAATATATGAGTGTACATTACATTCAACTCCACCTATTATTACTGGGTTTTCCGTTCTGTGTGCTGAACAGAATTTGGAGTTTCTGCACCGGATGTTGCCAACTGGTCTATGGCTGTCCAGCCATGTTTTCTGCCCTTTAGGTTCAATCCTGTTCCTGATGACCAAGTCCCCTAAGTTATGGCATCTCCTATATGCGAACAGAGGGGGGCCTATATGCTTCGCTCCCAAGTCTCTGTCTTTTTCTAGGATATGCCAGTGCTTTCTTACTGCATTTGTTATTTTTTTATACATTGGCCCATATTTGAAGGAGAATATGAATCTCTTACCAGCTGTTCCGTTTTTTCGGGAATCTATCTTATCTGTCCTATCAGAATGTGTTTCATTCAGTCTGTTTCCAGCTTCTTTTAACACATTTTCAGGGTATCCCTTGCCCGCAAACTATTTTCCAATTGTTGATATTGTTTGTCAAAGTTTTCTTTTTTGTTATTCATTCGTTTAATTCTTAACATTTGACTATACGGGAGTGCGTTCCTTGTATGTATAGGATGTGCACTGTTAAAGTGCAACAATGAATTGGAGCTAGTCGGTTTCCGGTATAATGATCTTATAATAGAATTATTTTCAATCTGGATTTTCATATCCAAAAACTCAAGGGATTGGTCACCAAAGACAGAAGTGAATATCGTGTTATGCTGGTTGGTACTGTTCAGGAAATTTTTTTCATCACTTTCCCATATTATGAACACGTCATCCACAAAACGAGCATATAGTTTAATAAATTTCAGATATGGATTGTTCGAACTATACACTAATTTGTCTTCCAAATGTGCTAGGAATAAGCCACCCCCTTTATCCGTTTTTTTTACAAGGACATCATGCCATGATCTATTTCCTGTAGGGCTCGTAGTTCCCCCTTTGTTAAATTTTTTTGGGTTTGGGGTATATAAGTGCGTCTATCTCTTTATTGACCAATTCCTCAAATAAGTCAATACTATTGCCAGGGGATACCGGGGGGGGGGGGGTAAATAGGTGGATTTTACCCCTCCTGTAAACCGGGTATCTGTTTTCTCATTCTCATCTATACCCTCTAAAGCTTCTGGGGCTAAATCTAAAAGGAATGCTGTATCCTCTTTCACCATCTCCAATGAGCTATCTTTGGCAAAAAACCCTAGTGCTCCCAACCGTATTTGTTTTTTTGATGCATTATCATTTATTTTAGTATGTCTCTCACTTTTGGAACATTCATAAAATTTAAACAGATGAATCTTTCTAATGGCTTTATATAGGTCCACTCTGAAGTCCATATGGTTGAACTCCTCCTCGACACAGTAGTTAAGGCCCTTTTTCAAGAGGCTTTCCATGTCCGATGTTATATTCCTGTTGGTCAAATTGAAAATTTTTAGGGAATCCTGTTCAACTAGTCCCTCCAAGTGACCGTCTTTCTTTTCCCATGGTAAGTGCTGCTTTCTCCTCCTGCACCTTCCCCTCCGGGTCCTCCTCCTAAAGGGTGGTCCCCTGAACCCCGTCTTTCTGAAGTGTTCATTTTGTGCGGTGGGGATCGCTCCATATCGTTCAGATCACTGTCTGTATCTGATGTGTCAGATGGGTCACTGTTTTCTGAGTCATTACTGTGTCGGTGAGCATTGTTTTTTCCTTTTAATCCTGTATTTCTATTCTTATTTTTATTTTTGGCTTTTCCATTGTCACCTGCTGGTTTTTGAGGTAATTCAGGCGGCTGATTCTTATTTTTGTTCTTATTTTTATAATTATTCTTATTTTTGTAGGGATTAGGACCATGGGGTTTACTCCATACATACGGGTTCCCCCCCTCGTAATCTTGTTTATCCCGAAGGAATTTTGTTTTCTTTTTTATCTTTATATCCTTCTGTAAGGGAATGAGTTTTTTATCCAGCTTTTGTAAGAATGCTTTCCATTCAGATTTCTTAGTGTGTCGCTTCATTAGCTCTTTCCTGAGGTCAATCAATTCACTATTAACCTTCTCATGCTCTTTTTGATTTTTCTTTAACACGATTTTCAATAAATTCATAGAACTTGTGGCCATGACACCTTCCCATTCCTTTACAAAGTCCTTATCCTCTATACCAAAAGCATCGTCTTGCTGAATCTCAATTCCTCTGGTACTCGGTTACATGATACATAGCTTTTTAAGGATTGTACTGTCCAAAAAATCTTAATTTCTTTTTCAGCTAAATTGCTGATTTGTTGTTCTAACATTTTCGTGCTCAATAATGCAAAAAATCAGCGCTTTCACATGTGTCAAAAAATGTCTCCGCATCCTCCCTCCCTTCAATTAAGGAGTGTGACAAATCAGCTGCTCCCCCAGGAGTATCCATGTCTGATTCCTGGTCCATTTTAACCTCTACCCTTTTCAATTGCACCTGCTTCACTCCCACTTGTGTGCTCACAGTATATATAATACAAAGTTCAATAATAAAGAGTCCATTCACTGGGCACTACTGGGCTGGGAGAAGTGCTTACTTTTCCATTTTATGGGTATGTTCGAGGTGGAGCATTGCTGAACGCCTCTGGGTGCCCGCTGTATAACACATTACTTATAGCAAAAAAGAAAAAAGATAGCGGCACTCACCGGGCGTGTTTCAATGTTGCTTTAATTTGGGTACCCTCATTCCAGGGCCCCACTCGGAAGGGAGGGGGTGCAGAGACAGCAGAGATGACGGATCTCCGTTTCGGGGCTCCTACCCCTTCCACGGACCTCAATGTCTGGCGTGTGACGTCACTTCTGCCCTTATATGGGGCCGGTCAATGGCGTCATCACTGCACCGTATAATACAATAGTGCTTAATAAGTGAAATATGGGCCAATGTATAAAAAAATAACAAATGCAGTAAGAAAGCACTGGCATGTCCTGGAAAAAG
The DNA here is from genome assembly GCA_033576535.1 of Allobates femoralis. Taxonomy (NCBI): domain Eukaryota; kingdom Metazoa; phylum Chordata; class Amphibia; order Anura; family Aromobatidae; genus Allobates; species Allobates femoralis. The sequence continues at coordinate 134,886,965 of JARQOC010000010.1, forward strand.
ACAGAGACTTGGGAGCGAAGCATATAGGCCCCCCTCTGTTGCATATAGGAGATGCCATAACTTAGGGGACTTGGTCATCAGGAACAGGATTGAACCTAAAGGGCAGAAAACATGGCTGGACAGCCATAGACCGGTTGGCAACATCCGGTGCAGAAACTGCAAATTCTGTTCAGCACACAGAACGGAAAACCCAGTAATAAGTGGAGTTGAATGTAATGTACACTCATATATTAGTTGTAAGTCAAAGTGGGTGGTATATGCGGTTTTCTGCACTTGTATGCGGTATTATATCGGAAAAACTGTGAGGGAACTCTACGTGAGATTTAGAGAGCACTACAAGTCTGTAGAGTCAGGAGTGGGTTGTACAAGACTTATTCAACATGTACGAGAAGACCATAACGGAAACGCTGATGTGCTGACATTTACAGGCCTGGAACGGGTGACTCCATCACGACAGGGTGGCGACACCCATAAACAACTCCTGCAGCGCGAGAGCACTTGGATTAATAACACAAAAGCTTGTGGACCAATGGGATTAAATGAGAGAAACGATTTGTTTCCTTTTCTTTAAAAAATCCAATGATATACAACCCCTATTGGGGTACTCATTACCATTTTGATCCTTGTGTTACCGGGTTCTAAGGAGGAATCTAGGGCAGATTCTTGGTCTATATTAGTCAAGAATCTGACACATATAAATATGGAAAACTTTGACTGAGCCGGTGACTGGAAGTACATTAGGGTTAACCGAGAAAAGGGTTAAAAAATATAGTATCTGGAATTATATCTAGTAAAGTATTGGTGATGAAAAATATAGTAATTCTAATAAATAGGACTTAATTTCACCCAGGTCCCAGGGATAGACTGCGAGATTAGTAATTACTATTCAAGCAGTTTTCCCATAAAAGTAATAGAGGGCTTTTACCATAGTCATGTTGGTACAAGAGTATCATCTAGAAAGAATACGGTACCTGTATAGATAGCACGGGGAAATCAATAAGGTAGTGCACTGACCTGCACGTAACATATGCTAACTGAAATGAAATGTATTCATGCTCAATGTATATAGTTTTATAATAATCTAGCGCACACAGTGTCATTGTTGTAAATTAATATCTGTTTTTATCATGTGTCACTTATTAAGCACTATTGTATTATACAGTGCGGTGATGACGCCATTGACCGGCCCCATATAAGGGCGGAAGTGACGTCACACGCCAAACATTGAGGTCCGTGGAGGGGGTAGGAGCCCCGAAACTGAGATCCGTCATCTCTGCTGTCTCTGCACCCCCTCCCTTCCGAGTGGGGCCCTGGAATGAGGGTACCCAAATAAAGCAACATTGAAACACGCCCGGTGAGTGCCGCTATCTTTTTTCTTTTTTGCTATAAGTAATGTGTTCCATAAAATGGAAAAGTAAGCACTTCTCCCAGCCCAGTAGTGCCCAGTGAATGGACTCTTTATAAGGATAGTTTGCATAATTACTTATTGGACTATCCATCTAAAAGTAAAATAAAGTGGGAAAAGGAAATTGGGAATATCTCGGAGGAGGAGTGGGATACTGTATTGAATTATATACTCAAGCTATCTCTGAGTGAGCGATACAGGCTGTCCCAACTGTATGTGATCCATCGGGTGTACAGATCTCCTTTAATGTTGTTCAAGATGGGACTGAGGTCCACATCGGAGTGTCCGAGATGTGAGGATAATGAGGCTGGAATATACCACATGATGTGGACTTGTCCAGTGTTGCGCCATTATTGGAATACTATAATTCTTAAAATAGAGAGGGCATATGGTTGTATCATTCCCAAGATCCCATTGGTGTGCCTCCTGGGGTATGTGGAGGAGGTTGGAGTGCACAATGCTGCTAAAGTAGCAGTTGCCAGATTATTATATATTGCAAGGAAGGTTATTGCCAGGAACTGGATCGCTGAGAATCCTCCCACAAGGAGGGGATTCACTCGACAGGTGGATTCGGTCATTAAGTTGGGGAGAGGTATATATGAGAGAAGAGGTACTCTTGGAGTGTTTGAAAGGCTCTGGAATCCCTGGGTGCAAAGAATATAAAATCTCTCTGGGTATAATGGCCGTGAATATGAGATATTTATAAATCTTTTTGTCTCTTTTTTATGATATTTTTGATACCTTAATAGTGGCATAGATGTGTGTCGGACTGATGGGGAGCATATGCGACATTCACATTACAACTCATTGGGAGTTTAAGTTCATAGGAATATTGTTATTATTTGACTATATAATATATGACATTTCCTGTACCTGGGGTGGGGTAAGCTTTCTGGGAGTGGGTAAGTGAAGGGATGAGTTGAACATCGGGTGGGGAGGAAAATTATTATGTGTATACTGTTGTTTTATGGCTTTATTCTTAATAAAAATTTATCTGAGTAAACTACACATATCTACTGTGATATCATAAGAATCCTACACTAGACATGTCTACTGTGATGTCATCCGCAGTCTCAACAAGACAAGCCTATTGTGAATTTACTTGCAGACTACACTGGATATGTCTACTATATGTCATCAGCAGCCTACACTAGACATTCTACTGTGATGTCATCCGCAGTCTCAACAAGACAAGCCTATTGTGAATTTACTTGCAGACTACATTGGATATGTCTACTATAATGTCATCAGCAGCCTACACTAGACATGTCCACTGTGATATTATCAGCCTACACTAGGTATATCTACTGTGATGTCATCAGCAGACTAAAACTAGACATGTCTACTGTGATATGATCATCAGCTTGCACAAGTCATGTCTACTGTGACGTGATTAGCAGCCTAAATTACACATAGCTACTGTGATATCATAAGAAGCCTACACTAGACATGTCTACTGTGTGGTCATCAGCAGTCTCAACTAGATAAGCTTACTGCGATTTTACCTGCAGACTACACTGGATAAGGCTGGCTTCACACTGGCGTTCGGAGCGCAGCGCACCGAATGCAGCCAAACGCTTGCGCACATGCGTTCCTATGTTTAACATGGGAACACATGTGCCTGCGTTTGGCTGCGTTCGTTTGCGTTCAGATGCGCATCATTTGTGCACCCTCTGAGCGCACTCCAAACGCATCATGTTGCATTTTTTGTGCAATCACGGGCGCTTGTTTTGTCTACAAGCACCCGCAAGCGCACAAACAATGCATTGGCGTCAATGGGTCCGCAGTGTTCTGCGCTTGCAACGCAGGAGAACGCTGCGGACCCATTGAAATCTCTCCCGGTGGCCGCCGGTGATGTCACAGGAGATCTGCTAGCGGTGTCGGCGGGGAGAAACAGCTGATGTTTAAGCTGTTTGAATCTTCCCGCGCCGACATCTCCTCTCGGTGTCGGCGAGGGAGATTGAAACAGCTGTCAAATCAGCAGTTTAATCACGCTGAGCTTACCGGCGGCCGGGAGGAGGAGATCTCCGCTGCTGATCTCCGCCTCCTGCCCGCCCCCGGACAACGCTGACTGGCTGCCCGGGCTGCACAGTGATGTGTCCGCAGGCGGACATTCTCCGCTGCGGACACAAAAAAAGACCATGCTTTTCACTGCGTTTGTGTCTGCATGCCATCAGCATGCAGACACAAATGCAAATGTGAAGCCAGCCTAAGTCTACTGTGATGTCATCAGCCCACACTATACATGTCTACTGTGATGACACCAGCAGCTAACACTAGGCATATCTACTGTGATGTCATCAGCAGACTACACTAGACATGTCTACTGTGACATCATTAGCAGCCTACACTAGATTGTCTACTGTTATGTCATCAGCAGTCTCAACTAGACAAGCCTATTGCAAAAAAGGGAAGGGAACAGACTAAGTGTATGAAGTGACCGGGATCAAGGAGATTCAAAAGATCTTAGCTCTGATTAAATATTATGAAACTAATGTTGTATCAAAAATTATGAAAATTTTATTAAACACACAAGAAAAACACCAGAACAAAACAAAGCATAAAACCATTTAAAAACAGTAGAACACTGTGCATACATAGTTCCAAGTCCATAGCAATAAATCAAAAGTTCAAAGTATATGAACAATTTTAGTATACAATATGTGTCCGTCCAGTAGATAAAGCCAGCACTGATAATAACCTGTGGAGGGAACACTAGGCAATGAATGATAACCGCCAGTTTATCTAGAAGAGAGCAAAAAACAACTCAAAGAAAAAACACAAAAGCACATGGGTCAATGCATGAATCTGAGGCTGTAATAATGAAACAATAATCAAAAAACACAAATGTGACTCGGGAGAAGTCACAGACTGAGTTTACATCAATGATGCAAAGGATTAGGATGTACATGTAAGCAGTCAAAATTTAATATTTTATAGATATTCAATGGAAGAATAATAAAATCCCATCCAAGGGAAGAAGGTCAAGAGAGTAGTAGAATTTTGTGGAGAGAGGTAATCTGTCTGTAGTGATGCTCCATACAATGGAAACTCTGAACTAGAAAGGGATGCGTTTTTCATTTACACATAACAGAAATACATCAGACGATGGAATCCCATGGATGAACAGTTGGGAAATACCACCAGAAAGTTCTTTTGACCGACCGGTCCGCGCATGCGCACTCGTTGCCAAGCAACGATTATACGATTCCTCGCATTGGTCCCCAGCTCCGGAATGTCACTTCCGGTAGTCGCGCCGTGTCACTTCCGGTTTACGGACGGCGGGGAATCACACACACTGCATAAAATGCTGGAGCTCCCGCAGGCTGTCAGCACCCTTCCCTCTGAGGAAGCTGACTCTTTTTACAGCGACACGCGTTGGGTGTTGGTGCCCCAGCCTTCCAGTCCTCTATGAGCCTGTACAGCTGTGTATCCATGCCTGTCTGGTAATCAATACCTTGCTTAATGCATTTGCACAGCACCACCTGTACTCTGGTTTTCTCCTAGGCAATGATTTAATATGGGATTTTATTATTAACATCCCTATTATTCTTAATCCTTGACACTTGAGTGCAATAGTAACATTAGATCTCAATTCTGAGTGTAATAATTTACATGTTTTTGCAGCTTTGACTGCTTACAGGTACATCCTAATCCTTTGTATCATTGATGTAAACTCAGTCTGTGACTTCTCCCGAGTCACATTTGTGTTTTTTGATTATTGTTTCATTATTACAGCCTCAGATTCATGTATCTGACCCATGTGCTTTTGTGTTTTTTGTTTGAGTTGTTTTTTGCTCTCTTCTAGATAACCTGGCGGTTATCATTCATTGCCTAGTGTTCCCTCCACAGGTTATCATCAGTGCTGACTTTATCTACTGGACGGACACATATTGTATACTAAAATTGTTCATATACTTTGAACTTTTGATTTATTGTTATGGACTTGGAACTATGTATGCACAGTGTTCTACTGTTATTAAATGGTTTTATGTTTTGTTTTGTTCTGGTGTTTTTCTTGTGTGTTTAATAAAATTTTCATAATTTTTGATACATTAGTTTCATAATATTTAATCAGAGCTAAGCTCTTTTGAATCTCCTTGATCCTGGTCATTTCATACACTTAGTCTGTTCCCTTCCCTTTTTTGCATACTCTATTACACGTGTGACTGGTGGATCACGTCTTAGTGCTCGCCAAACCTTACATTTCTTGTAGACAAGCCTATTGCGATTTTACCTGCAGACTACACAGGATATGTCTACTGTGATGTCCTCAGCAGCCTATGTGGAACCATGTGCCAGGTCACCACAGACTCCCTTGGGACATGGAAGGATGTAACACAGCGAGCAGACCTCACTAACACACAACACCTTTCACCCCAGACCTGTAGGGGGAGCTCCACTGGTTGCCTTAAGCCAGTTCCTCCTATAAATACGGGTTCTGGAAAAAAAACACCAGAGTGTGCAGTCACTACAGAACTGTGAAGAGCTGAGTGAGCTGAGCTGTACTGGAGCCGTGCTAGGCCTATACCGGCGACACCTAAAACAGTGGTAGACCCTCAGAGTAGGGGTGACAGGAAAAGGAGAGAGAAAAGAGTACAAGAAGGGGCAGAGGAGTCATATCGACTCACCCTAGCAGAGTTCCATTCACTGGGTCCGAGCTACAGGGACACAGTATAGACCTTGCAGAGAAACCAGCACTAAAATAGGGGGTTTTAGCTCCCCGGACACCCGAAGCATCACCAAATGAGAGCCCGGAGTCTAGGCCAGACAGAAAGTCCCATAGAAGTACCCTCAGTGCAGCAAATCCGGGTGTAGAGAGACTCACAGATACACAGGAGTAACAGTTTGGTCAGGTTTCATGCCTGCCAGACTCCGACAGAGTAACAGACACAAGGAGGCCTACAACCCTGCTCGCTGTGGAAGTCCTGAAGTGTTTACCTCATCTCCGGTCGAGTGTACCCGTACAAGAACACCAGTAAAGGTACCAAAAGGACTTTGTGTGCGTGTCCCTCCTTCCATCTACACCACACCGACTGCGCTACCCTATTTCCCTCACTACAACCTACAGCACCGGGACCCCCGCTCGTCCTGTAGGGAGCGGTTCCACCTAGCTGACGCACATCACCCCAGAGGCCCAAGCAGCACCGGTGCCATCACCGGACCCCTACAGATGCCGTCACGACAGACACTTTTATTATTTTATTACCATCTCCAACTTTCATCTGCATCCCCCAGGCCCACGGCCTCAGACACCGCTACCCGTGACTACCCCCAGAGACCGCGCCTAAGTGACCGAGTACCCCCAGGGCCTGGGCTGGACACCTACACCAGACATGTCTACTGTGATGACACCATCAGCCTACACTAGGCATAGCTACTGTAATGTCATCAGCAGACTACACTAGACATGTCTACTGTGATATCATCAGCAGACTACACTAGATATGTCTACTGTGATGTCATTAGTAGCCTACAATAGACATGTCTACTGTGATATCTTCATCAGCCTACACTAGACATGTCTACTGTGACGTCAGTTGCAGCCTGAACTACACATATCTACTGTGATATCATAAGAAGCCTACACTATACATGTCCACTGTGATGACACCAGCAGACTACACTATACATGTCTACTGGGATGTACCCAGCAGCCTACTATACCTGTTTATTGTGATGACAACAGCAGCATACACTGGACATATCTATTGTGATGGCAAAAGCAGCTTACACTATACTTGTCTATTTCTGACATCATCAGCAGCCCACACTAGACATGTCTACTGTGTTGTTTTCAGTAATCTAAAGGAGTCACATCTACTGCCATGTCGTCAGCAGCATACATTATGTCTATTGTGACGTCATCAGCAGCCTAACCTACACATATCTACTGTAATATCACAAGCAGGCTTCACAGGATATTTCTACTGTGTTGTCATCAGCAGTCTCACCTAGACAAGCCTACTGCGATTTTACCTGCAGACTACACTGGATATGTCTACTGTGATGTCATCATCAGCCTACACTAGGCAAATCTACTGTGATGTCATCAGCAGACTACACTAGACATGTCTACTGTGATGTCATCAGCAGCCTACACTTGACATGTCTACTGTGATGTCATCAGCAGACTACACTAGACATGTCTACTGTGATACCTTCAGCAGCTTACAATAGACACGTCTACTGTGATGTCATTAACAGCCAAAACTAGACCTATCTACTTTGATATGATCAGCAGCGTACACTTGACATAGCTACTGTGACGTCATTAGCAGCCTAAACTACACATATTTACTGTGATATCATAAGAAGCCTACACTAGACATGTCTACTGTGTTGTCAAAAGCAGTCTTAACTTGACAAGCCTACTGCGATTTTACCTGCAGACTACCCTGCATATGTCTACTGTGATGTCATCAGCAGGACACACTATACATGTCTACTGTGAGGACACCAGCAGCCTACACTAGGCATATCTACTGTGATGTCATCAGCAGACTAAACTAGACATGTCTACTGTGTATCATCAGCAGCCAACACTAACATGTCTACTTTACATCATTACCAGCCTAAACTACACAAATCTACTGTGATATTAGCAGCCTACACTAGACACATCTATTGTGACGTCAGCAGCCTAAACTACACGTATCTACTGTGATAGCATAAGCAGCCTACACTAGACATGTCTACTGTGTTGTCATCAGCAGTCTCAACTACACAAGGCTACTGCGATTTTACCTGCAGACTACACTGGATATGTCTACTGTAATGACACCATCAGCCTACACTAGGCATATCTACTGTGACGTCATCAGCAGCCTAAACTAGACCTATCTACTGTGATATGATCAGCAGCCTACACTTGACATAGCTTCTGTGATATCTTCAGCAGCCTACACTAAACATGTCTGCTTTGACGTCATCAGCAGCATAAACTACACATATCTACTGTGATATTATAAGAAGCCTACACTAGACAAGTTAAAACTGCTGATCTCAACACAGTAGACATGTCTAGTGTAGGCTGCTGAAGATATCACAGTAGATATGCCTAGTGTAGGCTGATGGTGTCATTACAGTGGACATGTATAGTGTAGGTTGCTTATGATATCACAGTAGATATGTGCAGTTTAGGCTGCTGATGTCACAATAGATGTGTCTAGTGTAGGCTGCTAATATCACAGTAGATTTGTGTAGTTCAGGCTGGTAATGACATAAAAGTAGACATGTCTAGTGTAGGCTGCTGATGATATCACAGTAGACAAGACAAGTTATTACGATTTTACCTGCAGACTACACTGCATATGTCTACTGTGATGTCATCACCAGCCTACAATATTCATTCTCACTCTAATGATACCATCAGCCTACACTAGGCATATCTACTGTGATGTCATCAGCAGACTATATTAGACATGTCTACTGTGATGTCATCAGCAGCCTAAACTAGACCTATCTACTGTGATATCATCATCTACCTTGACATGTCTACTGTGATATCTTCAGCAGCCTACACTAGATATGTCTACTGTGATGTAATCAGCAGTCTCAACTAGACAAGCTTACTGCGATTTTACCTGTAGACTACACTGGATATGTCTACTATGATGACACCGGCAGCCTAAACTACAGTGTTGGCCAAAAGTATTGACACCCCTGCAATTCTGTTAGATAATACTCAGTTTCTTCCTAAAAATGATTGCAAGCACAAATTATTTGCTATTATTATCTTCATTTAATTTGTCTTCAATGAAAAAAACACAAAAAGAATTGTCCTATAGCCAAATTGGATATAATCCCACCAAACATAAAAAAGGGGGTGGACAAGAGTATTGGCACTGCTAGAAAAATCATGTGATGCTTCTCTACTTATGTAATTAACAGCACCTGTAACTTACCTGTGGCACCTAGGTGTTGGCAATAACTAAATCACACTTGCAGCCATTGGAAATGGATTAAAGTTGACTCAACCTCTGTCCTGTGTCCTTGTGTGTACCACAAGGTTGATCGCAGTTATTTTGGCTAAAGGTTGTGCAACCAAGTATTAGGCTGAGGGTGCCAATACTTTTGTCCGGTCCATTTTTAGAGTTTTGTGTGAAATGATCAATGTTTTGCTTTTTGCTTCATTCTCTTTGTTTTTTCATTGAAGACAAATTAAATGATGATAATAATACCAAAGAATTTGTGATTGCAATCATTTTCAGGAAGAAACTGAGTATTATCTGACAGAATTGCAGGGGTGTCAATACTTTTGGCCAACGCTGTATGCATATCTACTGTGATGTCATCAGCAGACTATATTAGACATGTCTACTGTGACATCATTAGCACCTAAACTACACATATCTACTGTGATATCATAAAAAGCCTACTCTAGACATGTCTACTGTGTGGTCATCAGCAGTCTCAACTAGACAATGTTTATTGTGATTTACTTGCAGACCCACACTGGATATTCTACTGTGATGTCATCAACAGCCTACATTATACATGCCAACTGTGATGACACCACAGCCTTCACTAGCATATCTACTGTGATATATTCAGCATCCTACACTAGACATGTCTTCTGTGATGTCATCAGCAGTCCTCAACTAGATAACCCTAGTGTGATTTTACCTCCAGTTACATTGGATATGTCTACTGTGATGTCATCAGCAGACTACACTATAAATGTCTACTGTGATGACACCAGCAGCTTACACTAGTCATATATACTGTGATGTCATCAGCAGACTACACTAGACATGTGTATTGTGACATCATCAGCAGCCTAAACTACATATATCTACAGTGATATCATAAGCAGCCTAAACTATACATGTCCATTGTAATGACACCATCAGCCTACACAAGGCATATCTACTGTGATGTCATCAGTAGACTACACTAGACATGTGTACTGTGATGTCCTCTGCAGACTACACTGGGTATGTCTACTGCGATGTACCCAGCAGCCTACACTATACCTGTCTATTGTGATGACACCAGCAGCATACACTGGACATGTCTATTGTGATGGTAAGAGCCACTTACACTATACCTGTCTACTTCTGATATCTTCAGCAGCCTACACTAGACATGTCTACTGCGTTGTTTTCAGTAATCCAAAGGAGACATATCTACTGCCATGTCATCAGCAGCCTACACTATGTCTACTATTAGGTCATCAGCAGCCTACCATAGACATCTACTGTGATATCAGCTGCCTACACTACACGTCTATTGTGATGTCATCAGCAGCGTAAACTACACATATCTACTGTGATATCATAAGCAGGCTTCACTTGATATGTCTACTGGGATTTCACCAGAAGACAATAGTAGACATGTCTACTGTGTTGACATCAGCAGTCTCAACCAGACAAGCCTACTGCGATTTTACCAGCAGACTATACTGGCTACGTATACTGTGATGTCATCGGCAGCCTACACTATACATGTCCACTGTGATGACACCATCAGCCTACACTAGGCATATCTACTGTGATGTCATTGTGGCACCCTGCTCACGCAGATCGCCACAGACTTCTCTCATGCACAGCTGGGTTGCCACAGCAGGTACCTACTTCATACAACATCTTCCGCCCCGTCACAGTAGGGGGAGCTTCACTTGCTGACTTTAGGCAAGATCCCCTATAAATACTGCTGCTGGGGGAGGAGTTAGTCAGAGTGTGCAGACGCTAGGAGAGCTGCGAAGACGTCCTGGTGATCGTGCCGCGTTTAGGCCCGAACCAGTGACCCGGAGTGGCCCTTCTATGTCTGGCGAGCCTAAGTTGGACTGAAGGTGAGGAGCTGAGAGAGCTAAGGGAAAGCGAGGAACTTGGAGAAGAGTTCCACCCAGAGAATCACCGGATATTGGGGATCCGCACCTGTGGGATACTATAAGACCACAGAGAACGCCGTCACACCGTGGAAGCTTCGGCTACCCAGTTTGTTCCCCCTGTGAGTCAAGAGAGGGAGCCAGACACAGCAGACAGCACCGCAGTGTTCAGCAAGGGTAACCCGGAGACCGCACAGTAGGGAGGCAGACACTACAGTCAGGAAGAGAGAAGAGGCGAGCCTGGCTGCAAGCAGGCTGTGCTTCAGCATCACTACAGAGCAGAGGAGGCCTTATACCCATTTGCTGTGGGGACTCACTGTGCAGCCCTGTCACCTGTCGGTGCCCTGGACATCTTTACCTGCAAAACATCAGTAAAAGGTAAAAGAGACTTCTTCTGTGTGCGTGCATCCTTCTTCTCCACTCACCGTACCCCTCATAGACTGTTCCAGCAGTCCCTGTACTATCCCAGCTCCCCTCCATGCTGCCCCTTTCCATATCGCTGCCCCAGAGGTCCCAGTCCTGCCGGCAGAGGACTTCACCATCTCAGCCGCATTACCACCGACCTCTGGAGGACTGCGGCGGTGCTGGTGCTACTTCACCAGGAACTGCAGGTGGCGTCACGACAAATAAACTCTGTAAATAGTCCCCTGCATATATCAACCCCCTTTTTCGGAGAATAGTCCCCCGGGACACGGGATCAGGCTCGGCCGCCATTCCCCGTGGCACAGTTAACCCCCTTTTGCCGCCTGATACCCAAGTACCCCACACCCTGGGGTGACACATCATCAGCAGACTACAATAGACATCTCTACTGTGTTGTCATCAGCAGCCTAAACTAGACAAGCCTACTGCGATTTTACCTGCAGACTACACTGGATATGTCTACTGTGATGTCATCAGCAGCCTACACTATACATGTCTATAGTGATGGCACCAGCAGCCTACACTATGTGTACTTCGATATCATCAGCAGCCTACACGAGACATGTCTTCTGGTATGTCACCAGCCTACACTTTACATGTCCACTATGTTGTCATCAGATGTCCAGACTAGACAAGTTTGATGTGATATGATCAGCAGACTAGACTATAAAAGTCTACCGTGATATCACCAGAAGCCTACACAATGCATGTGTACTGTGATGTCACTAGCAGCCTGCACTAGACACGTCAACTGTGATGTCACCAGCAGCCTAATGCAATGTCACCATCAGAAAACACTATGTCTACTGCAAGGTCACCAGCAGCCTATACTAGACATATATATACTGTGTCATCAATAACATACATAAGACATGCCTACTAGAATGTTGTCAGCAGGCCAAACTAGACATGTCTACTGTGATATCATCAGCAGTCTACAGTAGGCATGTCTACTGTGACATCATCAGCTGAATACACTAGACATGCCTGCTGTGATGTCATCAGCAGCCAACATTGGACATGATTATTGTAACATAGTAACATAGATAAGTAACATAGTATTTAAGGTTGAAGGAAGACCTTAAGTCCATTTAGTTCACCCCATAGCCTAACATGTTGATCCAGAGTAAGGCAAAAAAAACCATGTGGCAACACTAAGCTCCACATTGGGGGAAAAATTCCTTCCTGACTCCACATACGGCAATCAGACTAATTCCCTGGATCAACGCCCTATCAAAGAATCTAGTATGTATAACTGGTAATATTATAGTTTTCAAGAAAGGCATCCAGGCCCTTCTTAAATGTTAGTAGTGACTCCCTCATTACAACATCATGTGTAGAGAGCTCCATAGTCTCACTGCTCTTACAGTAAAGAATCCACGTCTGTGATTATGATTAAACCTTCTTTCCTCCAGACGTAGAGGATGCCCCCTTGTCCTCAGGCCTAAGAGTAAAGAGATCATTAGAAAGGTCTCTGTACTGTCCCCTCATATATTTATACATTATTATAAGATCACCCCTAAGCCTTCGTTTTTCCAAGCTAAATAACCCCAAGTTTAATAACCTGTCTTGGTATTGCAGACCCCTCAGTCCTCTAATAACCTGTCTTGGTATTGCAGACCCCTCAGTCCTCTAATAACCTGTCTTGGTATTGCAGACCCCTCAGTCCTCTAATAACCTGTCTTGGTATTGCAGACCCCTCAGTCCTCTAATAACCTGTCTTGGTATTGCAGACCCCTCAGTCCTCTAATAACATGTCTTGGTATTGCAGACCCCTCAGTCCTCTAATAACCTGTCTTGGTATTGCAGACCCCTCAGTCCTCTAATAACATGTCTTGGTATTGCAGACCCCTCAGTCCTCTAATAACATGTCTTGGTATTGCAGACCCCTCAGTCCTCTAATAACCTGTCTTGGTATTGCAGGCCCCTCAGTCCTCTAATAACCTGTCTTGGTATTGCAGACCCCTCAGTCCTCTAATAACCTGTCTTGGTATTGCAGACCCCCAGTCCTCTAATAACCTGTCTTGGTATTGCAGACCCCCCAGTCCTCTAATAACCTGTCTTGGTATTGCAGACCCCTCAGTCCTCTAATAACCTGTCTTGGTATTGCAGACCCCTCAGTCCTCTAATAACCTATCTTGGTATTGCAGACCCCTCAGTCCTCTAATAACCTATCTTGATATTGCAGACCCCTCAGTCCTCTAATGACCTGTCTTGGTATTGCAGACCCCTCAGTCCTCTAATAACCTGTCTTGATATTGCAGACCCCCCAGTCCTCTAATAACCTGTCTTGGTATTGCAGACCCCTCAGTCCTCTAATAACCTGTCTTGGTATTGCAGACCCCCCCAGTCCTCTAATAACCTGTCTTGGTATTGCAGACCCCTCAGTCCTCTAATAACCTGTCTTGGTATTACAGACCCCTCAGTCCTCTAATAACCTGTCTTGGTATTGCAGACCCCTCAGTCCTCTAATAACCTGTCTTGGTATTGCAGACCCCTCAGTCCTCTAATAACCTGTCTTGGTATTGCAGACCCCTCAGTCCTCTAATAACCTGTCTTGGTATTGCAGACCCCTCAGTCCTCTAATAACCTGTCTTGGTATTGCAGACCCCTCAGTCCTCTAATAACCTGTCTTGGTATTGCAGACCCCTCAGTCCTCTAATAACCTGTCTTGGTATTGCAGACCCCTCAGTCCTCTAATGACTTTTGTCGCTCTTCTCTGGACACGCTCTAGTTCCGCTATGTCTTTCTGATACACTGGAGACCAGAATTGCACACAGTATTCTAAATGTGGTCGCACTAGTGACCTGAATAGAGGTAAAATTATGTTCTCCTCATGAGCATCTATGCCTCTTTTAATGCATCCCATTATTTTAATTGCCTTTGCCGCAGCTGCTTGACACTGGCCACTAAATGTGAGTTTGTGATCTACCCATACACCCAGGTCTTTTTCAGTGGTAGTTTTGCCCAGTGTTTTACAATTAAGCACATAATTATAAATTTTATTTCCTCTGCCCAAGTGCATGACCTTACATTTATCCCCATATTAACAGCCCAGTCCTGGCTCTCGTCCAGCCATGTCTCTGATATCCCCACCGTATATACCCCTGTAAATTAACAGCCCAGTCCTGGCTCTTTTCCAGCCATGTCTCTGATATCCCCACCATATATACCCTGTATATTAACAGCCCAGTCCTGGCTCTCATCCAGCCATGTCTCTGATATCCCCACCATATATATCCTGTATATTAACAGCCCAGTCCTGGCTCTCGTCCAGACATGTGTCTGATATCCCCATCATATATACCCCTGTATATTACCAGCCCAGTCCTGGCTCTCGTCCAGCCATGTCTCCGATATCCCCACCATATATATCCTGTAAATTAAAAGCCCAGTCCTGGCTCTCATCCAGCCATGTCTCCGATATCCCCACCATATATATCCTGTATATTAACAGCCCAGTCCTGGCTCTCGTCCAGCCATGTCTCCGATATCCCCACCATATATATCCTGTATATTAACAGCCCAGTCCTGGCTCTCGTCCAGCCATGTCTCCGATATCCCCACCATATATATCCTGTATATTAACAGCCCAGTCCTGGCTCTCGTCCAGCCATGTCTCCGATATCCCCACCATATATATCCTGTATATTAACAGCCCTGTCCTGGCTCTCGTCCAGCCATGTCTCTGATATCCCCACCATATATATCCTGTATATTAACAGCCCAGTCCTGGCTCTCGTCCAGCCATGTCTCCGATATCCCCACCATATATATCCTGTATATTAACAGCCCAGTCCTGGCTCTCGTCCAGCCATTCCTCTGATATCCCCACCATATATATCCTGTATATTAACAGCCCAGTCCTGGCTCTCATCCAGCCATGTCTCCGATATCCCCACCATATATATCCCTGTATATTAACAGCCCAGTCCTGGCTCTCATCCAGCCATGTCTCCGATATCCCCACCATATATATCCTGTATATTAACAGCCCAGTCCTGGCTCTCGTCCAGCCATGTCTCCGATATCCCCACCATATATACCCCTGTATATTAACAGCCCCGTCATGGCTCTCGTCCAGCCATGTCTCCGATATCCCCACCATATATATCCTGTATATTAACAGCCCAGTCCTGGCTCTCGTCCAGCCATGTCTCCAATATCCCCACCATATATACCCTGTATATTAACAGCCCAGTCCTGGCTCTTTTCCAGCCATGTCTCTGATATCCCCACCATATATACCCTGTATATTAACAGCCCAGTCCTGGCTCTCATCCAGCCATGTCTCTGATATCCCCACCATATATATCCTGTATATTAACAGCCCAGTCCTGGCTCTCGTCCAGACATGTGTCTGATATCCCCATCATATATACCCCTGTATATTACCAGCCCAGTCCTGGCTCTCGTCCAGCCATGTCTCCGATATCCCCACCATATATATCCTGTAAATTAAAAGCCCAGTCCTGGCTCTCATCCAGCCATGTCTCCGATATCCCCACCATATATATCCTGTATATTAACAGCCCAGTCCTGGCTCTCATCCAGCCATGTCTCCGATATCCCCACCATATATATCCTGTATATTAACAGCCCAGTCCTGGCTCTCGTCCAGCCATGTCTCCGATATCCCCACCATATATACCCCTGTATATTAACAGCCCCGTCATGGCTCTCGTCCAGCCATGTCTCCGATATCCCCACCATATATATCCTGTATATTAACAGCCCAGTCCTGGCTCTCGTCCAGCCATGTCTCCGATATCCCCACCATATATACCCCTGTATATTAACAGCCCAGTCCTGGCTCTCGTCCAGCCATGTCTCTGATATCCCCACCATATATACCCCTCTATATTAACAGCCCAGTCCTGGCTCTCATCCAGCCATGTCTCCGATATTCCCACCATATATATCCTGTATATTAACAGCCCAGTCCTGGCTCTCGTCCAGCCATATCTCCGATATCCCCACCATATATATCCTGTATATTAACAGCCCAGTCCTGGCTCTCTTCCAGCCATGTCTCCGATATCCCCACCATATATATCCTGTATATTAACAGCCCAGTCCTGGCTCTCGTCCAGCCATGTCTCCGATATCCCCACCATATATATCCTGTATATTAACAGCCCAGTCCTGGCTCTCGTCCAGCCATTCCTCTGATATCCCCACCATATATATCCTGTATATTAACAGCCCAGTCCTGGCTCTCATCCAGCCATGTCTCCGATATCCCCACCATATATACCCTGTATATTAACAGCCCAGTCCTGGCTCTCATCCAGCCATGTCTCCGATATCGCCACCATATATATCCTGTATATTAACAGCCCAGTCCTGGCTCTCGTCCAGCCATGTCTCCGATATCCCCACCATATATACCCCTGTATATTAACAGCCCCATCATGGCTCTCGTCCAGCCATGTCTCCGATATCCCCACTATATATAGCCCTGTATATTAACAGCCCAGTCCTGGCTCTCGTCCAGCCATGTCTCCGATATCCCACCATATATATCCTGTATATTAACAGCCCAGTCCTGGCTCTCGTCCAGCCATGTCTCCGATATCCCCACCATATATACCCCTGTATATTAACAGCCCAGTCCTGGCTCTCATCCAGCCATGTCTCTGATAACCCCACCATATATACCCCTCTATATTAACAGCCCAGTCCTGGCTCTCGTCCAGCCATGTCTCCGATATCCCCACCATATATACCCCTGTATATTAACAGCCCAGTCCTGGCTCTCGTCCAGCCTTGTCTCTGATATCCCCACCATATATACCCCTATATTAACAGCCCAGTCCTGGCTCTCATCCAGCCATGTCTCCGATATCCCCACCATATATACCCCTGTATATTAACAGCCCAGTCCTGGCTCTCGTCCAGCCTTGTCTCTGATATCCCCACCATATATACCCCTCTATATTAACAGCCCAGTCCTGGCTCTCATCCAGCCATGTCTCCGATATCCCCACCATGTCTTAATTATTTTCCAACAAAATCAATTCTAAATCCTCCATTTTGTTGGTGAGGCTTCTGGCATTAGTGTACATGCACTTTATGCATCTCTCTTTACCTCTATTCCTTCCTACTAGATTGACTGTTCTAACCCCACCCCCATGCCACCCCAATTTTATTACTTGTGCCCAGGTTACTATTTACACTATCTTCCCCTCCTGTACAAAAAAAATATATTGCAATCTGAGAGTCCTCAGTGGTTGATACCTTTTAATGGCTAACTGAAAAGATGGTAAACATAGCAAGCTGTATATACTGTATATACATAGCCGAGGGATCCCAGCAATATATATAAATAGCCGAGGGATCCCAGCAATATATATATATATATATATATATATATAAGGTAAAGAATATTTATACTGTGTTAGCCAGTAGATAGAAAAATATATTGCAATCTGAGAGTCCTCAGTGGTTGATACCTTTTAATGGCTAACTGAAAAGATGGTAAAGGCAAGCTTTCGGGACGCTGAGTTCAGGTATCAACCACTGAGGACTCTCAGATTGCAATATATTTTTCTATCTACTGGCTAACACGGTATAAATATTCTTTACCTCCTGTACAATGAATACCCTCCCCCCCAATCCCTAGTTTAAACACTCCTCCAACCTTCTAGCCATTTTCTCCCCCAGCACAGCTGCACCCTCCCCATTGAGGTGCAGCCCGTCCCTAGCATAGAACCTGTAGCCAACAGAGAAGTCGGCCCAGTTCTCCAGGAACCCAAACCCCTCCTTCATACACCAATTCCTGAGCCACTTATGTATCTCCCTAATCTCCCTTTGCCTCTCTGGTGTGGCACGTGGTACAGGCAGTATTTCAGAGAATACTACCTTGGAGGTCCTTGCCTTAAGCTTGCAGCCTAATTCCCTGAAATCATCTTTAAAGACCTTCCACCTACCTCTAACTTTGTCATTTGTGCATTATAATATATAGAGGACTATGGTGGGTGGATTATAATATATGGAGGACTCTGGTGGGTGGATTATAATATATGAAGGACTATAGGGAGTGCATTAAAATATATGGAGGACTATGGTGGGTGGATTATAATATATGGAGGACTATAGTGGGTGCATTATAATATGTGGAGGATTATGGCGGGTGCATTATACCATATGGGGTTTATGGAAGGTTCATTATACTATATGGAGGACTATGTGGGGTGCATTATACAACATAGAGTACTATTGGGTGGGGGGTAGGTTTGGGTTGGGAAGGTGTGCGGGGGGCAGGTTTGATGCGTATAGTGGACATACATACACACACATATAATCAGCTCATAACTAAGAGTTACTATGCCTGGGCAATGCCGGTGTCTCTACAGCTAGTTATAATATATAGAGGACTATGGTGTTGCATTATACTATATGGAGGACTATGGGATGTGCATTATACTATATAGAGGACTATTGGGTGCAATACAATACAGTTGTGGCCAAAAGTATTGACACCCCTCTAATTCTGTCAGATAATACTCAGTTTCTTCCTGAAAATGATTGCAATCACAAATTCTTTATTGTATTATTATCTTCATTTAATTTGTCTTCAATGAAAAAAACACAAAAAGAATTGTCCTAAAGCCAAATTGGATCTAATTCCACACCAAACATAAAAAAGGGGGTGGACAAAAGTATTGGCACTGTTAGAAAAATCAAGTGATGCTTCTCTAATTTGTGTAATTAACAGCACCTGTAACTTACCTGTGGCACCTAACAGGTGTTGGCAATAACTAAATCACACTTGCAGCCAGTTGACATGGATTAAAGTTGACTCAACCTCTGTCCTGTGTCCTTGTGTGTACCACATTGAGCATGGAGAAAAGAAAGAAGACCAAAGAACTGTCTGAGGACTTGAGAAACAAATTGTGAGGAAGCATGAGCAATCTCAAGGCTACAAGTCCATCTCCAAAGACCTGAATGTTCCTGTGTCTACCGTGCACAGTGTCCTCAAGAAGTTTAAAGCCCGGGACTCTAGGCGGGAAAGGGGTGGTAGGGCCAGTCAAAGTGGGTGGGACGTAGTCAAGGTGACAGACCAGGTACATAAGGGGAACACCAGGAAGCAGTAGTCAGTAGGCCAGAGGGTGCCGAGCAGCAAAGACCAAGAGTAGAGAGCAGTAAAGACTGAGGAGAACTGAGCACCGGACCAGTGCAGCTGGGTCCGAGGAAAACGGCAGCGGTGCCAGAGGACGACTAAAGGGAAGGATCCCCTATGTACGCCGTAGTTACAGGGGTAGGAAAGAGCCTGGTGATCCCCTGAAACATAGGGACACTGGAAGGCTAGGTTGGGACCAGAGAGCCGGCTCTGAGATGACCGTAGCTACAAGCCGGATCACCGACATACCGACAGGGAGCTCAGATTCCATGTCTTATCTCCTGTAAAAATACAAAAAGGGGGGGAGACAAGAGGTGCAATAGTGCCCTATCACTAGTGACACTGTCTGTGTGAGTGGCTGGTGGAGGTCCTGCAGCAGCTAAAAACCAAATGCACCATTGAGGCAGCAGCGCGGACCGTGGTACACCATCTTCCCAATATCTGAAAGTCTCATCTCCTAACACACGTGCAGGAGGTACAGTGACATATAGGCTCAGAGCTTGCTAACCAAACATAGGGGGAAGCCAAACAAGAACCCGAGTCATCTACTATACAGCACACTGGGGGAGAACAGTTGAGAAGAGCCTGAAAGGAAACAAGAAGGAGAAGGGTTTAAGGCAGGAACCTGGCTTTAGAAGGGTTAATTGACTGTGTGGAGCTAACTGTGTGGAACAGCTTTGTGTACCGGCTGAACTGTGAACTGTACTGTGAAGAAGTTGAGTAAAACCCGGTGAACCCTGCGAGTGTCTCCAGAGTGTGTTTTCCTGCATGTTAAACTGTTTTACACCCTGTCAGGAGCAGCCCGACCCACGGCAGGCTCGTCCATCCAGCTGCAGCACCATCCATCTTCCTGGCAGAAGCAAGCAGCAGCGGTGGCCCCTATTGACCACAACCCGTGAGTGGCGTCACTATAATCCCTATAAATATTCCCTTTTACTTGTGGGCTTGGGACACAGTCCGCACCAAGACCGCTGTGATAACCCCCCATGATACCCCGGTCCGGTACCGAGTACCCTGTCCCAGTGGGCTCCACAACAGCTTGCTGCCCTAGTGAATCAGGGCTGTGCTGTCAGTTTGGTGAGTGACAGCTCAGATGTCTAATCTGACACTGGCAGGTGCTTAGTGTCTTCAGGTGATCACTGTCCTGAGTGGTTGTGCAGCAGCTACTTAGCTGAGCAGTCAGTCCCAGATTCTGCCAGTCATGGCATTTGCTCATTAGTCCATGTTGGCCTCATTTGTGCGCTTTGTCATGATCTGTTGCTGTCAGACTTTGGACCTCCTCTGGCAATCTGTTTGCTGTGTTCCTTTTCTCTGATCCTCTATCCTCTGGTATATTGACCCCGGACTGTGACCTGACTTGCCTTTGTTTTTCCCTAGTTCATGACATGTTCTCTTTGTATCTGAACCCCTGCCTCATGGATTGTCCGTGCACTGACAGAATCGCACACTGCTCCAATACAACAGATAGATGGGATTTACCTGCTAGATCCTCAGATTACCTCTCTATCTCCAGGTAAATAGTGTGTTTGTAGCTGCCAGGTTTTCTTTAACCCCTTCATGACATATTAGATGTTATTACATCCTATGTTGGGTCCCATTCCTTCTTGCGGGCTCAGAAGCTGAGTCTACATTATTGGCAGCAGATGATGAGTGAGTTATTGTATTTAGTGTCACCCCCAGCGCCTCCAGCACCATCATCGTGGGTTGCAGATGGGTCGCCATGATAGCTGGGGGCTGATAAAGACCTCGTGCCTGTTATAAGGGTTTTCCTATGATCTCCAGTCACACACATGATGACGCAGCCCATTGGCATGTAGAACGCTGCAATCCTCCGGCCACAAGCTGTAAATGCCACTGAGATCAATACATCCTATCTACCCCCAAAATGGTATCAATAAAAATGTCATCACAGAACACACAAGTCCTCACACAATCAATCCCCCAAAACATGAAAATGTCACCGATATCGGGAAATGATCAGAAAAGGAAATGCTTATATGTCTTCTTTACAATATTTGTTTTGGGGACTTTATTTAAAAAGGAGAGAACCTTGGTATCACCATCATGGTGTCGACCTGGAGAATGGCAGCGCCGGTCACTATTACCGCACAATGAACACGGGAAAGACTAAAGCCAACATTCAATGGCAGAACGGTGGTTTTGGTGCAATTCAACTAAATAGTTTTTTTTTTCCATTCAATTTCCATTTCTTTATGATCAGGGATCTTGCTGGGCTTGGTGCAGCGCTGACATTTCTTTACAGTCAGTGATCTTGCTGGGCTTGGTGCAGCGCTGACATTTCTTTACGATCAGGGATCTTGCTGGGCTTGGTGCAGCGCTGACATTTCTTTATGGTCAGGGATCTTGCTGGGCTTGGTGCAGCGCTGACATTTCTTTACGATCAGGGATCTTGCTGGGCTTGGTGCAGCGCTCACATTTCTTTACGATCAGGGATCTTGCTGGGCTTGGTGCAGCGCTGACATTTCTTTACAGTCTGTGATCTTGCTGGGCTTAGTGCAGCGCTGACATTTCTTTACAGTCGGTGATCTTGCTGGGCTTGGTGCAGTGCTGACGTATCTTTACGGTCGGCGGTCTTGCTGGGCTCAGTGCAGCGCTGACATTTCTTTACGATCAGGGATCTTGCTGGGCTTGGTGAAGCGCTGACATTTCCTTACAGTCAGTAATCTTGCTGGGCTTGGTGCAGCGCTGACATTTCTTTACGATCAGGGATCTTGCTGGGCTTGGTGCAGCGCTGACGTTTCTTTACGGTCAGGGATCTTGCTGGGTTTGATGCAGCGCTGACATTTCGTTATGGTCAGGGATCTTGCTGGGCTTGGTGCAGCGCTGACATTTCTTTACAGTCGGTGATCTTGCTGGGTTTGGTGTAGCACTGACATTTCTTTTCGGTCAGGGATCTTGCTGGGCTTGGTGCAGCACTGACATTTCTTTACAGTCTGTGATCTTGCTGGGCTTGGTGTAGCACTGACATTTCTTTACAGTCGGTGATCTTTTCTGGGCTTGGTGCAGCGCTGACATTTCTTTACGGTCAGTGATCTTGCTGGGCTTGGTGTAGCGCTGACATTTCTTTACGGTCAGTGATCTTGCTGGGCTTGGTGTAGCACTGACATTTCTTTACGGTCAGTGATCTTGCTGGGCTTGGTGCAGCGCTGACATTTCTTTACAGTCTGTGATCTTGCTGGGCTTGGTGCAGCGCTGACATTTCTTTACAGTCGGTGATCTTGCTGGGCTTGGTGTAGCACTGACATTTCTTCATGATCAGGGATCTTGCTGGGCTTGGTGCAGCACTGACATTTCTTTACAGTCAGTAATCTTGCTGGGCTTGGTGCAGCGCTGACATTTCTTTACGATCAGGGATCTTGCTGGGCTTGGTGCAGCGCTGACATTTCTTTACGGTCAGGGATCTTGCTGGGTTTGGTGCAGCGCTGACATTTCTTTACAGTCTGTGATCTTGCTGGGCTTGGTGTAGCACTGACATTTCTTTACAGTCGGTGATCTTTTCTGGGCTTGGTGCAGCGCTGACATTTCTTTACGGTCAGTGATCTTGCTGGGCTTGGTGTAGCGCTGACATTTCTTTACGGTCAGTGATCTTGCTGGGCTTGGTGTAGCACTGACATTTCTTTACGGTCAGTGATCTTGCTGGGCTTGGTGCAGCGCTGACATTTCTTTACAGTCTGTGATCTTGCTGGGCTTGGTGCAGCGCTGACATTTCTTTACAGTCGGTGATCTTGCTGGGCTTGGTGTAGCACTGACATTTCTTTGCAGTCTGTGATCTTGCTGGGCTTGGTGCAGCGCTGACATTTCTTCATGATCAGGGATCTTGCTGGGCTTGGTGCAGCACTGACATTTCTTCATGATCAGGGATCTTGCTGGGCTTGGTGCAGCGCTGACATTTCTTTACAGTCAGTGATCTTGCTAGGCTTGGTGCAGCGCTGACATTTCTTTACGATCAGGGATCTTGCTGGGCTTGGTGCAGCGCTGACATTTCTTTACGGTCAGTGATCTTGCTGGGCTTGGTGCAGCGCTGACATTTCTTTACGGTCGGCGGTCTTGCTGGGCTTGGTGCAGCGCTGACATTTCTTTATGGTAAGGGATCTTCCTGGGCTTGGTGTAGCGTGACATTTCTTTACGGTCAGGGATCTTGCTGGGCTCGGTGCAGTGCTCACATTTCTTTACGGTCGGCGGTCTTGCTGGGCTCAGTGAAGCGCTGACATTTCTTTATGGTCAGGGATCTTGCTGGGCTTGGTGCAGTGCTGACGTATCTTTACGGTCAGGGATCTTTCTGGGCTTGGTGCAGCACTGACATTTCTTTACAGTCGGTGATCTTGCTGGGCTTGGTGCAGCGCTGACATTTCTTTACGGTCGGGGATCTTGCTGGGCTTGGTGTAGCACTGACATTTCTTTATGGTCAGTGATCTGGCTGGGCTTGGTGCAGCGCTGACATTTCTTTACAGTCTGTGATCTTGCTGGGCTTGGTACAGCGCTGACATTTCTTTACAGTCGGTGATCTTGCTGGGCTTGGTGTAGCACTGACATTTCTTTGCAGTCTGTGATCTTGCTGGGCTCGGTGCAGCACTGACATTTCTTCATGATCAGGGATCTTGCTGGGCATGGTGTAGCGCTGACATTTCTTTACGGTCAGTGATCTTGCTGGGCTTGGTGCAGCGCTGACATTTTTTTACGGTCAGTGATCTTGCTGGGCTTGGTGCAGCGCTGACATTTCTTTACGGTCAGGGATCTTGCTGGGCTTGGTGTAGCACTGACATTTCTTTACGGTCGGCGGTCTTGCTGGGCTTGGTGCAGCGCTGACATTTCTTTATGGTAAGGGATCTTGCTGGGCTTGGTGTAGCGCTGACATTTCTTTACGGTCAGGGATCTTGCTGGGCTTGGTGCAGCGCTGACGTTTCTTTACGATCAGGGATCTTGCTGGGCTCGGTGCAGTGCTCACATTTCTTTATGGTCGGCGGTCTTGCTGGGCTCAGTGAAGCGCTGACATTTCTTTATGGTCAGGGATCTTGCTGGGCTTGGTGCAGTGCTGACGTATCTTTACGGTCAGGGATCTTTCTGGGCTTGGTGCAGCACTGACATTTCTTTACAGTCGGTGATCTTGCTGGGCTTGGTGCAGCGCTGACATTTCTTTACGGTCGGGGATCTTGCTGGGCTTGGTGTAGCACTGACATTTCTTTACAGTCGGTGATCTTGCTGGGCTTGGTGCAGCGCTGACATTTCTTTACGGTCGGCGGTCTTGCTGGGCTCAGTGAAGCGCTGACATTTCTTTACGGTCGGTGATCTTGCTGGGTTTGGTGCAGCGCTGACATTTCTTTATGGTCGGTGATCTTGCTGGGTTTGGTGCAGCGCTGACATTTCTTTATGGTCCAGGATCTTGTGGAGCTTGGTGCAGCGCTGACGTTTCTTTACGGTCAGGGATCTTGCTGGGCTTGGTGCAGCGCTGACGTTTCTTTACGGTCAGGGATCTTGCTGGGCTTGATGTAACGCTGACGTCCCTTTATGGTTGGCGGTTTCTGCTGGGCTTGGTGCAGCGCTGACATTTCTTTACAGTCGGGGATCTTGCTGGGCTTGGTGCAGCGCTGATGTTTCTTTACAGTCGGTGATCTTGCAAGGCATGGTGCATGCCAGACGTTTCTTTACAGTCGGCGGTCTTGTTGTGCTTGGTGCACCACTGATGTTTCTTTACAGTCGGTGATCTTGCTGGGCTCGGTGCAGCGCTGACATTTCTTTATGGTCAGGGATCTTGCTGGGCTTGGAGCAGCGCTGTCATTTCTTTACAGTCGGTTATCTTGCTGGGCTTGGTGCAGCGCTGACGTTTCTTTACAGTTGGTGATCTTACAGGGCATGGTGCATGCCTGATGTTTCTTTACAGTCGGTGATCTTGCTGGGCTCGGTGCAGTGCTCACATTTCTTTACGATCAGTGATCTTGCTGGGTTTGGTGCAGCGCTGACATTTCTTTATGGTCGGTGATCTTGCTGGGTTTGGTGCAGCGCTGACATTTCTTTACAGTTGGTGGTCTTGCTGGGCTTCGTGCAGCGCTGACATTTCTTTACAGTCTGTGATCTTGCTGGGCTTGGTGCAGCGCTGACATTTCTTTACAGTCGGGAATCTTGCTGGGTTTGGTGCAGCGCTGACTTTCTTTACAGTCTGTGATCTTGCTGGGTTTGGTGCAGCGCTGACATTTCTTTATGGTCAGGGATCTTGCTGGGTT
This sequence comes from Allobates femoralis, assembly GCA_033576535.1. NCBI lineage: Eukaryota > Metazoa > Chordata > Amphibia > Anura > Aromobatidae > Allobates > Allobates femoralis. The sequence continues at coordinate 134,912,989 of JARQOC010000010.1, forward strand.
TGGTGCAGCGCTGACATTTCTTTACGGTCTGTGATCTTGCTGGGTTTGGTGCAGTGCTGACATTTCTTTACGGACAGGGATCTTTCTGGGATCGAGATCTCCAGATTCCTGCAAGTGCTGGGATTCTGGTGCAGAATATGAGCTCTGACCAATGACAGTCATAAGGATCTGAGTGGCTCGGGTCCCGATGGGGTTATACTGTGGTTCTTCTAGATGTAGCATATTTAGAAGTTTGTGGGAGTTATTCCTATTTGTGGATCCATCTCTGTCCTGCCTGATGTCAGTCCATATTCCTAACTGTGGATCCATCTCTGTCCTGCCTGATGTCAGTCCATATTCCTAACTGTGGATCTATCTCCGTCCTGTCTGATGTCAGTCCATATTCCTAACTGTGGATCCATCTCCGTCCTGCCTGTCAGTCCATATTCCTAACTGTGGATCCATCTCCGTCCTGCCTGATGTCAGTCCATATTCCTAACTGTGGATCCATCTCTCTCCTGCCTGATGTCAGTCCATATTCCTAACTGTGGATCCATCTCTGTCCTGCCTGATGTCAGTCCATATTCCTAACTGTGGATCCATCTCTGTCCTACCTGATGTCAGTCCATATTCCTAACTGTGGATCCATCTCTCTCCTGCCTGATGTCAGTCCATATTCCTAACTGTGGATCTATCTCCGTCCTGCCTGATGCCAGTCCATATTCCTAACTGTGGATCCATCTCCGTCCTGCCTGATGTCAGTCCATATTCCTAACTGTGGATCCATCTCCGTCCTGCCTGATGTCAGTCCATATTCCTAACTGTGGATCCATCTCCGTCCTGCCTGATGTCAGTCCATATTCCTAACTGTGGATCCATCTCTGTCCTGCCTGATGTCAGTCCATATTCCTAACTGTGGATCCATCTCCGATCACATTTAGTGTCTCCCACTCCCACACAAACTCCTAGCCCCATCCCCTCTCTGTTGGGGTCCCTCAAGACTCTGTCCTGGGACCCCTTCTTTTTTCCGTCTATACCCTTGACCTTGCCAACTCAAAGTCCCATGGATATCACCTGTACACTGACGACACTCAGATCTACTTCTCTGACCCTGACGTCTCCTCTCTGCTTTCCAGAATCCCGGAGTGTCTATCAGCCATATCCTCCTACTTCTTTCACTTCCTAAAACTCAATGTAGACAAAACTGAACTCATCATCTTCCCTCCATCTCACACACCTTCCTTACCTGATCTATCACAAATGACATCACACTTTGCCCTGTACCTGAAGTCCGCTGACTCGGAGTAACCCTTGACTCTGCCTTATCCTTCAGACCACACATCCAAGCTATCGCCACCTCCTGCCGCCTCCAAGTCAAAAATATTTCCAGAATCCGTCCCTTCCTCAACCCCCAATCTACTAAACTACTAGCGCATGCCCTCAACATCTCCCATCTCAACTACTGCAACCTCCTCCTCTGTGACCTCCCTGCTAACACTCTTACACCTCTCCAATCTGGCTTACCTCTGCTGCCCGACTAATAAACCTCTCTCCTCGCTATTCCTCCACTTCTCCCCTCTGCAAATCCCTCCATTGGCTCCCAATTCACCAGCGTGTCCAATTCAGACTACTAACACTGACCTACAAAGACGTCCACAATCTGTCCCCCCCCATATATCTCTGAACTAATCTCCGATATCATCCAACTCGTAATCTTCAATCCTCCCAAGACCGCCTCCTCTCCTCCACACTTGTACGTTCCTCATCTAACCGCCTGCAAGACTTCGCCCGAGCATCCCCCATCATTTGGAATTCTGCACCCGAAAACATCCAACTGTCCCCCACACTCAGAACCTTCAAGCGGAACCTGAAAACCCATCTCTTCAGAACAGCTTACAGCCTACAATGATCACGGAGCCACCTCACCACCACTGGACCTGGCGCTCCACCACCACCAGAGCAGACCCAACCTACTGTATCTCTCCCATTGCCCTGTAGAATGTAAGTCTGCAAGGGCAGGGTCCTCTCCCCTCTGTACCAGTCTGTCACTGTTAGTTTGTTCATTGTACTTTTAACTTGTTTCAGTGTAACCCCTTCTCATGTACAGCACCATGGAATCAATGATGCTCTATAAATAATAACTTCCATCTGCCCTCCTCAAATAGCGCCACCCGGTCCCTGCCCCATACACAGCAGGTCATACACCATGCGCCAGATTCCCTTTATTTGTGAACAACATGATGCACAGATAACAGAAAAGCTGCACCAAGGTGTGAAGATGGCGGTGGCTACAGCTGAGATGGCCACAGCTGAGGGTGCCACAACTGAGGGCCACCACTGAGAGCGCCAGAGTCAAGGGCCATTACCAAGATCTCCGCAGCCCAGAGCTCCGCGCCACAGCGCTATAGCTGAGAAGCACCGCAGGCGAGGAGCACCGAAGGCCAGAGCGCCGCAGCCCAGTACACCATAGCCGACAGCGCCACAGCCGAGAGCGCCATAACCAAGGACTACTAACAAGAGCGCTACAGCCGAGAACTCCACAGTAGATCGTGCCACAGCCGAGGGCCACTATTGAAAGCACTGCAGCACAGAGCGCCACAGCCTAGGGCCACTACTGAGTGCTAAAGGCCATAGCGCAACAGCCCAGAACGCCACAGCGCCGCAGCCGAGAGTGCCACAGCCATGGCCAAGGATACAGCAGCCAAGAGTGCCCCATCTGAGAGCACTACGCCACGGCCAAGAGCGCCATAGCCAAGAGTGCCACTCCACGGCCAAGAGCACCACAGACAAGGGTGCCCCAGCCAAGAGTGCCACACCTCGGCCAAAAGTGCCACAGCCGAGAACGCTGCAGCCCAGAGCGCCGCAGCCGAGATTGCCACAGCCACGGCCAAGAGAGCCCCAGCTGAGAGCGCCATGCGACGGCCAAGAGCGCCTGAGCTGAGAACACCACGTCACGGACAAGAGCACCGTAGCCAAGAGTGCCTCAGCCAAGTGCGCCACAGCTGAGAGATCAGAGTCAGGCAACTCTGAGTTAACAGAGCCACGGGAAGAGATGCCACAAAACCTCATGAAACTGCCGCGGTCTGAGGGGTGCAGAGATGTGACAAAGGGGTTAAGATTTCTTATTTTACCATGTCTGGAGCTATTTGGAGCAGAGTAATGTTCGAACAACAGAAGAATGAATACTAGTCAGAAAAAGAAAGTTATCAATATCAGATAAAAACAGGCAACGTATTCCCTTTAACATGATTATAAGTGACACATTCCCTTTAACATGAACCTTTACAATATGGAGGTCTCAGTGGTTGTGTTCAAAGTTCTCAGCTCAGCCCTCGGGCCCCTGTGGAAATTGGTGCCAAGACATTATCCTGAGCCTCCCTGTGGTGCCGGGACCCCTACAATGACCAAAGGGGTCGGACCGCAGGACATGCGGAGCAGCTGACGGCCCATCGTGTTCATCGTCGGTCTCACTTTGCAGCAAATCAAATGTAAGATCAAGTTTAAGATTTTGGAGACAAAAAACATAAAAGTCACATAAGTCCTGGTAAGTATATAAAAAAAAACAAAAAAACACACTCTTCCACTGAGAAGCAACAGCACCATCGCCTCCAGACATCCTTCCAGAATCTCCTGCACCAGCCCCTTGTGATGTGAGGAGACGCCCTGGGGGCACCAATACCCATCCGGGAATACGAAGCACAGGGGAAAAAGGAGGGCGGGGGTAGGGCAGAGCGCGGCGTGTGTGCGGCAGGTGACATCAGCACCTTGTACTCTCGCTACACCAGGCACCACACTACAGTTTTACACCGGCTCAGTTGGTAGAAATCAGACTGTCAGCTCTAGGGTCCGGGGGGGCGCACGCAGCACTCATGGATGCACTGGCAATAATTGTCCAGAATCTGAGGAGGAGCAGGTCTGCAGCGAGATGCAATGCTCTGCAGGATGCGGGTGGAGGATAAAACGGAAAGGAATGTCATCTGTGGGAGATTCAAGTAACGTCAGTGTTAATAACGGCTGCTCATCACATCAGGTCTACGAAGATGGCCTTAGTGGTGGTCTGTCCAAAGATGAAGGCCCGAGGATCACCAAGGTCATTCCGTACAGCAGCAGAGCCCACCAACTAGAGAGAAAAGCAACCGTGAAAGAAGCACATGTGCAGAGCAGGCCCACACGATGCACGCAGTCACCCCCCGCAGCGCCAACATAATACATGCTGTCACCCCCTGCAGCGCCAACACGATCCACGCAGTCATCCCCCGTAGCGCGCACACGACTCCGGCCAGTCACTCCCCCGCAGCGTGCACACTACTCCGACCAGTCACCCCCCTGCAGCACCAACACAATCCACGCAGTCACCCCCTGCAGCGCGCATACGACTCCGGCCAGTCACCCCCGCAGCGCGCACACGACTCCGGCCAGTCACCATTCTCACCTTTTGCTCTTCTGCTCCTGAATTTCCGACACTTTCAAGTTTATAAGACAAAGACCTGCAAAGAAGAACACAAAAGGTCAGCATCCTTCTGTGTGATGTCGCCAGCACCAACGGCCACCCCAGTGCGCCGTCGCCAGCGCCCACCTCAGCGTGCCGTCGCCCACCTCAGCGCGCCGTCGCCAGCGCCCACCTCAGCGTGCCGTCATCAGCGCCAGCGCCCACCTCAGCGTGCCGTCATCAGCGCCAGCGCCCACCTCAGCGTGCCGTCATCAGCGCCAGCGCCCACCTCAGCGTGCCGTCATCAGCGCCAGCGCCCACCTCAGCGTGCCGTCATCAGCGCCAGCGCCCACCTCAGCGTGCCGTCATCAGCGCCAGCGCCCACCTCAGCGTGCCGTCATCAGCGCCAGCGCCCACCTCAGTGTTCCGTCATCAGCGCCGGCGCCCACCTCAGCGTGCCGTCATCAGCGCCGGCGCCCACCTCAGCGAGACGTCACCAGCGTCATGCGCCCACCTCAGCGAGACGTCACCAGCGTCATGCGCCCACCTCAGCGAGACGTCACCAGCGTCATGCGCCCACCTCAGCGAGACGTCACCAGCGTCATGCGCCCACCTCAGCGAGACGTCACCAGCGTCAGTCCCCTCCTCATTGTGACGTCAGCAGGGTCAGCCCCCTCCTCAGTGGGATGTCAGCAGGGTCAGCCCCCCTCAGTGGGATGTCAGCAGGGTCAGCCCCCTCCTCAGTGGGATGTCAGCAGGGTCAGCCCCCTCCTCAGCGTGACGACAGCAGGGTCAGCGCCCTCCTCAGCGTGACGTCAGCAGGGTCAGCGCCCTCCTCAGCGTGACGTCAGCAGGGTCAGCGCCCTCCTCAGTGTGACGTCAGCAGGGTCAGCGCCCCCTCAGTGTGACGTCAGCAGGGTCAGCGCCCCCCTCAGTGTGACGTCAGCACGGTCAACGCCCTCCTCAGTGTGACGTCAGCAGGGTCAGCGCCCTCCTCAGTGTGACGTCAGCAGGGTCAGCGCCCTCCTCAGTGTGATGTCAGCAGGGCCGGCAGTGCGTTTTACCTGGGAAGATGAAGATGAAGCAGGCAGCGAGACCACCGATGAGAGAGATTACCCTGCCAATGTCGGGAATGAAGAGCGCTAGTAGCAGCGTAAGCACAAACCAGCTCAGGGTCTGGAGGATTCTCCGTCGTCGCTCTCGGGCCGGGTCCTCGCCAGCTTCCTGTGCCGTGAATCTCAGCCACAAACCCTCCAGCACAGCCCTATGAGACAAAGGGGGCATTAGTGATTGACAGGCGGGCACGATGGTCAAGCCGCCTGATGGCACTGCAGATGTCGCTGTATCAGGGTCACCCGGGGGTGAGCCTCACTTGTACTGGGGTCAGTATTGGGCTGTCTTTATGTCCAGCTGTACACCAGCACTATTTTTGACCAGAGCTCCAGTTGAATTGAGTTACAAGTTGCCCTTTACCCCGCGCCATGGAGGTCTCACCGTCCACAGTAGTGTAGTATGGGGTACGATGTCAGCACGCACAGGATGATGAACGCCCGAGCCACGGCCACAGGGACGTCATCAGATGGAAAGGAGAGAAGGACGTCCTGATCCACGCCAGAGCCGAACAGCAGGTAACCGCACACCCCTGAGGAGAGGGAGAGGGTGAGGCCCAGCCCCAGCCGACACACTGGTCACCCAGCATAGCAGACACTCACCTGTTCCCGTATAGACACACAGAGCGATCAGCATGGCCACGCTCACAATGACCGCCCAGCGCCGGATGTCCTGCTGCTGCATGCTGCCGTACACCGGGACACTGCTGACATGGCACTGCCAGAGACAAAGGCATTGTGAGGGAGCGATCCATGAGCTGGATGGGCTCAAGACCACCACCTACCTGATATCCAAAGCAGATTGTGGGCACGGCATTAAACACGGCGATCCAGGAGGAGGCGCTACAGAGATAAAACAGAGGGCGTCACAACACGCCACCACCAGACAAAGATACCACAACATGCCACCAGAAGATGGAGACACAACACGCCAGCACAAGACAAAGCCACAACAGCACAAAACAAAGCCACAACAGCACAAAACAAAGCCACAACAACACGCCAGCACAAGATGGAGATACAACACGCCACCACAAGACTGAGCGAAAACAAGGAGCCACGACAACACGCCACCACAAGACGGAGAAGAGACACAACACGCCACCACAAGGAGCCACAACAACACGCCACCACAAGATGAAGACACAACAAGCCACCACAAGACTGAGCGGAAACAATACGCCAGTACAAGATAAAGCCACATCAACATGCCACCACAAGATGAAGACACAACAAGCCACCACAAGACTGAGCGGAAACAACACGCCAGTACAAGATAAAGCCACATCAACACGCCACCACAAGACAAAGCCACAACACGCCAGCACAAGACAAAGCCACAACAACACGCCAGCACAAGACGGAGCCACAACAACATGGAGATACAACAACACACTGCCATAACAAGACGCAACCACAAGACTGAGCGACAACAACAAGCCAGCACAAGACGAAGCCACAACACGACAGCACAAGAAGGAGCTACAACAACACGACACCACAAGACTGAGCGACAACAACACGCCAGTACAAGACGGAGAAGAGACACAACACGCCACCACAAGGAGCCACAACAACACGCCACCACAAGACGAAGAAGAGACACAACACGCCACCACAAGGAGCCATAACAACACACCACCACAAGACAGAGACACAACACGCAACCACAAGACTGAGCGAAAACAACACGCCAGTACAAGACAAAGCCACAACAACATGGAGATACAACAACATGCCACCACAACAACACACTGCCATAACACACCACCACAAGACAGAGACACAACACGCAACCACAAGACTGAGCGACAACAAGCCAGCACAAGACAAAGCCACAACAACACGCCAGCACTAGACAAAGCCACAACAACACGCCAGCAAAAGGCAAAGACACAACAACACGCCAGCACAAGAAGGAGCTACAGCAACACGACACCACAAGACTAAGAGACAACAACACGCCAGTACAAGATGGAGAAGAGACACAACACGCCACCGCAAGGAGCCCCAACAACACGCCACCACAAGACGAAGAAGAGACACAACACGCCACCACAAGGAGCCACAACAATACGCCACCACAAGATGGAGACACAACAAGCCACAAGACTGAGCAAAAACAACACGCCAGTACAATACAAAGCCACATCAACACGCCAGCACAAGATGGAGACACAACACACCACCACAAGACTGAGCGAAAACAAGGAGCCACAACAACACGCCACCACAAGACGGAGAAGAGACACAACACAGCCACCCCAAGACGAGGAAGAGACACAACACGCCACCACAAGATGGAGACACAACAACATGCCACCACAAGATGGAGACACAACAACATGCCACCACAACAACACACTGCCATAACAACACACCACCACAAGACAGAGACACAACACGCAACCACAAGACTGAGCGACAACAACAAGCCAGCACAAGAAGGAGCTACAACAACACGACACCACAAGACTGAGCGACAACAACACGCCAGTACAAGACGGAGAAGAGACACACAACACGCCACCACAAGACGAAGAAGAGACACAACACGCCACCACAAGGAGCCACAACAACACGCCACCACAAGACGAAGAAGAGACACAACACGCCACCACAAGACGAAGAAGAGACACACACGCCACCACAAGGAGCCACAACAACACGCCACCACAAGATGGAAACACAACAAGCCACCACAAGACTGAGCGAAAACAACACGCCAGTACAAGACAAAGCCACATCAACACGCCACCACAAGACAAAGCCACAACACTAGACAAAGCCACAACAACACGCCAGCACAAGGCAAAGACACAACAACACGCCAGCACAAGAAGGAGCTACAGCAACACGACACCACAAGACTAAGCGACAACAACACGCCAGTACAAGATGGAGAAGAGACACAACACGCCACCGCAAGGAGCCCAACAACACGCCACCACAAGACGAAGAAGAGACACAACACGCCACCACAAGGAGCCACAACAATACGCCACCACAAGATGGAGACACAACAAGCCACAAGACTGAGCAAAAACAACACGCCAGTACAATACAAAGCCACATCAACACGCCAGCACAAGATGGAGACACAACACACCACCACAAGACTGAGCGAAAACAAGGAGCCACAACAACACGCCACCACAAGACGGAGAAGAGACACAACACGCCACCCCAAGACGAGGAAGAGACACAACACGCCACCACAAGATGGAGACACAACAACATGCCACCACAAGATGGAGACACAACAACATGCCACCACAACAACACACTGCCATAACAACACACCACCACAAGACAGAGACACAACACGCAACCACAAGACTGAGCGAAAACAACACGCCAGTACAAGACAAAGCCACATCAACACGCCACCACAAGACAAAGCCACAACAACATGGAGATACAACAACATGCCACCACAACAACACACTGCCATAACAACACGCCACTACAAGGCGGAGACACAACACGCAACCATAAGACTGGGCGACAACAACAAGCCAGCACAAGACAAAGCCACACAACACGCCAGCACAAGACAAAGCCACAACAACACGTCAGCACAAGATAAAGCCACAACAACACGACACCACAAGACTGAGCGACAACAACACGACACCACAAGACTGAGCGACAACAACACGACAGTACAAGACAAAGCCTCAACACGTCACCACAAGGGAGCAACATCAACAGCCACAACAAGAAGGAGCCACAACAAGGAGCCACCACAAGACAAAGATACCACAACACGTCAGCAGAAGACTGAGCGACAACAACACAACAGCACTAGACAAAGCCACAACAACACGCCACCACAAGACAAAGCCACAACAACACGCCACCACAAGAAAAAGCCACAATAACACGCCAGCACAAGACAAAGCCACAACACAAGACAAAGCCACAGCAACACGACACCACAAGACAGAGACACAACAACACGAAACCACAAGACGGAGACACAACAACACGCCACCACAAGACGGAGACACAACAACACGCCACCACAAGATAAAGCCACAACAACACAAGACAAAGCCACAACACGCCACCACAAGACAGAGACACAACAACACGCCAGCACAAGACGGAGACACAACACAAGACAAAGCCACAGCAACACGACACCACAAGACAGAGACACAACAACATGCAACCACAAGATAAAGCCACAACAACACAAGACAAAGCCACAACAACACGCCACCACAAGACGGAGACAATACAACAACACGCCACCACAAGATGGAGCCACAAGATGGAGACACCACAACACGCTCCACAGCATGCCCACCGGTGCGTGCACCAGCCCTGCCAAGGAGGAGCCATTGGTTATCAGCCAGTCACAGCAATAAGGACACATCCTCTCGCTGAGGGGCATTACACTGCTGGGAACCACCGGACACACCAGCTGCCTACTGACTGGAGGGGCTCGCAAATTAGAGGTGCACAGAGTCCAGAGGATGAGGATCCACAGTCGGGGCAGTCACATACCTAGGGGTGGCGCTGTCAGCTGGAGGCTCATTGGTGGACTGCACACAACGGTAGATGACGATGAAGGTCACATAGCAGGTTCCCAGGACACTCAAAGAGCTGCAAGACAAGAGTGGATACAGTAATGGCATCCCAGCACCGCATTGCCAGAAACAGCAGAGAACCAGCACCGCACTGCCAGAAACAGCAGAGATGCTATTCTGCGATTACATCATATCTTGTCCTCCAGTCACCTCCAGAGCTGCAGTCACTATTCGGCTGTTACCAGAGCCGCCACCAGGGGGGTACTGGTCTGCCTGGAGTCAGGGGCCCCTGGGCTGACTGCAGGGGGCGTGGCCATTGGATCAAGGAGCAGAGGGCCCGTCCATGACTGCAGAGGGCGTGGCAGTTTGGAGCAGGGAGGCCCACCCCCCCCAGCCGACACACGCTGCTTTCAGCCAGCAGCAGCACTGTGAACCATCTGTGTACTGAGGCAATGTCAGCAGCAGGTGCACAAGGGACCCGGCCGCCCACTCAGTAGTACTGAACAGGGGACCCGCCCAGGAACGCCCACCCGCTCAGTACTACTGTAGCAGCGCTGGTAAGCAAAGGCATGAAAAATGGCCTAGGGCGCGGGGGGAGGGGCAGTCAGGGACAGGGGGTGACAGCAGCTGGCTGGTGTATGGGGTCCTGCCGGCCCTGGACCCCCCCAGGGGGATAAGAGTGAGCACATGGTGTGTAAGGGTAACCAGTCCCCCCCTTCCCAGGGAGATAAGAGCCACATGGTGTGGAGGGGGGCCCGGACCCCGGAAATAAGAGCTTTTGCACAGTGTGATCGGAGAGAAGCATATACCATATTTTTTGCTTTATAAGACGTTCCCCAAATTTGGTGAAGGAGAAGAGAGAAAAAATGATTAATATGAAATGGGGTTCGTCTAATAATGCCAGTGTACTTCTTATAATCAGTATACATGTCCCCCATCCGTGTAAATGACTTCCCCCCCCTCCCCCACTCACCATCCTGAACCCACCATGGCTAACCGAGGGGGTGGATGGTGAACGGGGGGGGGGGGGGGGGGGGAACGGTTGTGGTGGCAGGTTTGCAGGAACCATAGAGGAGGGGGGGAAACAAAGCTGGGGTGTCACGGCGGTGCTGGCTGCCAATTTTCCATATGCCTGCAGGCATTGCCAAGCTGTGCCTCGGCCTATATTGTCCAGACTTCCAGAAAACGACCACGAAGACGGGGCATGCGCAGATCAAGATCCGCAGCCATTTTCTGTAAGCTTGTGGCTCCTGCCTCCAGAGCTCAGCTCACCCCTTCAATGGATGGAGACCCGGGGAGAGATCATACATCCTTGTGGATCCTGCAGAGCTCAGCTCACCCAAGTCTATGTGCCCCCTAACCCTCTGCAATGCGGTGTATGCCCTCAGTATCTCCTATATGATGTATATATAGCAGTCTCCTATGTGACGTATTTGATTTACAAAACTTATTATCACAGAGTTGACTGCGCTCCAGACCAACACAAACCTGGAAGATCAGTTATCACCGAACATCGCAGGACACAGAGGAGCAGCTGCAGCCAGCAAATTAGGTGAGATAATTAATGAAATGGCCCCTGAATGACGGTAAAAAAAGAGAATTTTGTTTACGTACCGTAAATTCTTTTTTCTTGAATCATCAATGGGAGACCCAGACAATGGGGTTTAGGGCTCTGCCCTCCGGAGGTCACACTAGGTACTACAAGTTTGTAGACACCGCCTCCTCCGCTTATAAACCCCCACCGTAGGAGACATCCTCAGTTTAGTCCATAAGCTGCGAGGAGAAATTAAACCACACCCGAAACATCGGGAAGAATGCCGTGCACAGACGGTTCAACAACCCGGCAAACACTGTCTCAACAGAGAACAGAACAAGTGCAAAATATGCAACGGAACAACTGGGTGGGTGCTGGGTCTCCCATTGATGATTCAAGAAAAAAGAATTTACGGTACGTAAACAAAATTCTCTTTTTTCTGATCATCATAATGGGAGACCCAGACAATGGGGATGTCCTAAAGCAATACCCCAGGGCGGGAAGAGTTCCTCAACAAGACGGATAACACATGGTTCCCTTTTAAAGGTGGGCAACCGCCGCCTGGAGAACCCGCCTGCCCAAACTCGCATCCGCAGAGGCATGGGCATGCACCATATAGTGCTTAGAGAAAGTGTGCAGGCTGGACCAAGTGGCCGCTTGACACACCTGTAGAGCAGAAGCTCGATGTCGCAAGGCCCAAGAGGCACCTACAGCTCTAGTAGAGTGTGCCTTCAAACCCACCGGGAGAGGCAAACCAGAAGACCGGTAAGCCTCCTGAATGGGAGCCTTGATCCATCTGGCCAAGGTCGACTTGGAAGCCGCGGACCCCTTACAGCGACCCATCGTGAGGACAAATAAGGAATCCGAACTCCTAAAGGAGGCGGTCCTGGACACATAAATGCGTACAGCTCTCACGAGGTCCAGAGTATGGAGGTCGCGCTCAACCTGATGAACGGGAGCGGGGCAAAATGATGGGAGAACAATCTCCTGGTTCAAGTGGAATGTTGAAACCACCTTCGGCAAAAATTCAGGCCGTGGGCGCAACACCACCTTGTCCTGGTGAACCACCAGAAAGGGTGACTTGCACGAGAGTGCAGCCAATTCTGAGACCCTTCTCAGAGACGTAATCGCCACCAGAAAGACCACCTTCTGGGACAGACGAGAGAGAGAGATGTCTCTCAGAGGCTCAAACGGCGGTTTCTGCAGTGTCGTCAGGACCATGTTTAGATCCCAAGGGTCCAGAGGTCGCCTATAGGGCGGGACCACCCGAGACACCCCCTGCAGAAATTGACGTACCTTCGGGAGGAGCGCCAAGCGCCTGTCAAACAGCACTGAAAGTGCTGATACTTGACCTTTCAGAGAGCCAAGGGATAATCCCAACTCCAACCCCGACTGTAGGAAGGCCAGCAATGTCGGGATAGACAAAGGCCACGGTGAGCGGCCACCAGAGGCACACCAGGTAAAAAAGATTTTCCACGTTCTGTGGTATATCTTCCTGGAAACAGGTTTCCTTGCCCGATTCATAGTGGCAACCACTGTAGGAGAGAAACCTCTGGATGTCAGCAGCCAGGCCTCAAGAGCCATGCAGTCAATCTGAGAGCCCTGGAATTGAGGTGGAAGAATGGCCCTTGCGCGAGTAGATCTGCGCGTTCTGGAAGGGCCCACCCGTGTCCGCCTGACAGTTGCCACAGGTCCGGGTACCAAGACCTCCTGGGCCAATCTGGAGCCACTAGAATGGCCACTCTGCATTCCGTCCTGATCTTCCACAGGACCCTGGGAATCAGAGCCAGAGGCGGAAACACATATGGCAGCTGGAATCTGGACCAGCCCAGAATCAGGGCGTCCGCCCCCAGAGACTGGGGATCCCAAGACCTTGCCATGTATTGGGGCACCTGATGATTCAGCCGTGAGGCCATCAGATCCACGTCCGGAGTGCCCACCTGCCGCAGATGTCCGGAAGACGTCTGGATGTAGAGACCACTCTCCGGCGTCCATCCCCTGTCGGCTCAGATAGTCGGCCTCCCAGTTCTCGACCCCTGGGATGTGAACTGCGGAGATCAGGCAGCCGTTTTCCTCCACCCAGAGTAGAATGCGGTGGACTTCGGCGAGGGCCTGAGCACTTCTGGTCCCTCCCTGATGATTTATGTAGGCGACGGCCGTCGCATTGTCGGACTGTACCCGAATGGGCTGTCCTGACAGGAATTTCTGAAACGCCAGTAGCGCCAGATAGACCGCCTTGATCTCCAGCACGTTGATCTGCAACGCCGACTCCGACCGAGTCCAGAGGCCTTGAGCCCTGTGGTGAAAGAACACCGCCCCCAGCCCTTTAGACTGGCGTCGGTGGTCACCACTAACCATGACGGTTTTAGGAAGGACCGGCCCCGTGACAGGTGAAGTGGCAGGAGCCACCACTGCAGGGAGTCCCTGGTCGGTTGTGACAGTGTCACCAGCCGATTCAGAGAGATCGTCCTCTTGTCCCATCTGCGAAGAATCTCCAGCTGGAGAGGACGGAGGCGAAACTGTGCGAACGGCACCGCCTCTATCGCCGCTACCATGCGACCCACCAGTCTCATCAATACCCGCAGGGATGACTGTGGAGACAGGAGGACATTCTGCACTCCTGATTGGATCGCAAGTGCTTGGCTTGAGGTAGGGACACCAGGGCCGAGTCCGTGTGGAAGTCCATGCCCAGATATGTCAATGACTGGGTCGGAACCAGGGTCGACTTCTGAATGTTGATAAGCCACCCGAACCGTTCCAGGGACTTCATGGTCACCTCCAGGCTTACCCGACAAAGGTCTTCCGATGGCGCCCTGACCAACAGGTCGTCCAAATAGGGTATGACGGCGTGTCCCTGCGCATGCAGGAGAGCCATCATGGAGGCCATCACCTTTGTGAACACCCGTGGTGCTGAGGCTAGCCCGAATGGCAGTGCCACAAATTGGAAGTGCTCTTCCCCCACTGCGAATCTCAACCAGCGCTGATGAGCTGGTGCAATGGGGACGTGAAGGTAAGCGTCCCTGATATCGATGGACGCTAGGAAGTCTCCCTGTGACACAGCCGCGATCACTGAGCGCAGGGATTCCATGCGGAACTTCCGAACCAACACGTGACGGTTGAACAACTTGAGGTCCAAAACCGGGCGAAAAGAGCCGTCCTTTTTTGGGACAATAAAGAGGTTGGAGTAAAAACCCTGAACCTCTCTTCCGTGGGCACCAGGGACCACCACTCCGTCTCTGCGGAGTCCCTCCAACACCAGGTAAAAAGCCTGAGCCTTTTCTGGAGATGGAACCGACCGATGGAATCGGTGTATTGGTTGTGACGTCAGCTCTATCCTGTATCCTCTTGAGACTACGTCTCGAACCCACTGATCTTGAATGTGAAGAAGCCACGTGTCCTGAAAGCGGGACAGGCGGCCCCCCACCTGTGGGGAGGCAGGATGAGATAGCGAGTCATGTCGAAGCGGGCTTGGGGGTGGCAGCCGCTGCCCCCGCCGGCTTCTTCTGACGACTCTTGGAACGCCACTGAGTAGCAGGCTTGCCCCCTCGGTCTGAGCGAGTGGACGCCGTTGATGACTGTGAACCGGAGCGAAAGGACCACTGCTTAGGGTTCCTTTTCACGGTGTACCGTGGCTTAGGCTTATTCTGCGGTATCTTAGACTCAGCAGAATCCTTTATCAATTATCCAGTTCGGTGCCAAAAAGCCTGTCACCAGCGAACGGAAGATTTTGTAAAATCTTCTTAGATGTGGCATCTGAGTCCCAGAGACGCAGCCACAAAAGCCTGCGGATCGCAATTGCATTGGCCGAGGCCACAGCAGAGCGAGTGGCAGTTTCCAAAGATGCCGTCCTGGCATAGTCCGCATAGGCCCTTGCTCTCTCAGTGAGAGCCAGGACCTCTGGGCTGGACCTAGCTAGATCAGTGATACCATCCAAACAGATAGTGATCGCTTGGAGGGTCCAGACTGCGGCAAAATTAGGGGCAAATGAAGACCCCACAGCCTCATAGGAAGACTTGGCGAGTTGCTCGACCTGTCTATCAGTAGCATCCTTCAACGAGGAGCTATCAGAGGCAGAAAAACAAGGAGCGCGCAGCAATCCTAGTCATGGAAGCATCCACCTTGGGAGACTGCGACCATTCCTGGAGCGCCTCCTGGGGAAAGGGAAAGCGATTGTCCTTAGTTTTACGGACATAACGCCGCCCAGGATGCAACCTGGGAGCTTTAATCACCCTTCCGAAATTAGTGTGGTCCATGAAGGAGCCACTTGGTCTAGCCTCTGGCCGCAGCCATTGATAGATCTCCTTGGGGTGTACAGTCACCTCCTCAGGAGGAGTGACAAGACGCAATGTCTCATTGATGGAGGACACCAGATCCTCCACCCATCTGGAGGTTCAGACATAGACCCAAGAGTAGAACCCCCATCATCTTCCTCACCATCAGAGGAACGCTCCTCCTCAGAGAGAGTCTGGAGCTCAGGAGAGGCCTCACGGGCTCGCTTAGGGGGTCTTACAGCAGAAGTAAGAGACACCCGGGGGTAACTAGGAGGAGTAGCTGGGTTCTCCAGTCTCCTATGCAGTGCCTCCAGGGTTTGCGACATGGAGGACATCTGGGACAGCAGAGATTCATTGATCTTATTCTGCGTTTCCCATGGCCCTGGGATCACCTGAACCTCAGGGTATAATCCCGGATTTGCAGACTCAATAGTAGCAGATCGGGCCTCTGGGCGTCCGCAGTTATTGCAGGACCCCCACCAGTGTCCCGTTGCATGTAGTACAGACAATGGTGGCCACAGCCGCCTTAGCAGCATGCTTCCCAGCTGAGGACATCTCCACAGTGAGGGGAATATAAGCCAAAGTTCACAAACAAACCGGGAATCCCGGTGGCTTACCGACCGCAGTAAAGCGGTAGGAGGAAGCGGTGTGTGTGTGTGTGACCTCCGCGAGTTCCGGTCTCCCTTGCAAGTGCAGCCACGCGCTGCCGTTCAGATCCCAGCCGGGAAGTGAGGGAGAAGATGGCCGCCGACAGTGAAGATGTGGGCGGAGCCAGGAACACGCGGGAAGAACACACAACACGCCCAGCGGTGATGTCACCATAAGGGCTGCCTCCTCCTCCTCCAGACTGCCTCAGCAATGGAGGTGCCGGAGCCCGCAGCGCGGGAAACAAGAGTGAATATCACCACACACACTCTCAGACTGCTTGTACACAGAAAAAACACCCGCAGTCTACAGCCTCAGCCCCTGTGAAACACAGGGCGGTCAGCCAGGGCGACCCCAGCACAGGGTCACCGCCAGAACCGCGGACCCGAGGGTAACCGCGGTCTGAGTGTCATGACACCACAGTGACAGACACTACCCCCAGGCACACAGGAGACACACCAGGTGCCTCAGTGCCGGTCCGGTCTGTAAGCACCTTTAGGGAGGCCTCGGACGGGGGTACAGCACCAGTCCGGAGTGTAAGCACCATTTAGGGAGGCCTCGGACTGGGCTGGCTCCGTCCGGTCTGTAAGCACCATTTAGGGAGGCCTCGGACGGAGCGGAGCTGTGCAAGGCTCCAGGCTCCCCTATCCAGAGCCTCCATGGAGGGATGGAAAGGAAAGGAGCGCGACAGCGTACCGGGAGAACACTAAAGTGTCCCGGCTAAAACCCTCCGGTACCTCCACCAGCGTGTTCCACAAGGGTGAGCGGGGAGGCTGTCGAGGATCCCCAATGGGACCATTTTACCTTGTCTTCATACGCCATCACGTAAGCTGTGAGAATGCAGTGAAGTGCAAGCAAAGCGTGATCCTCCGAGCACACTAAGTTTAAAACTGAGGATGTCTCCTACGGTGGGGGTTTATAAGCGGAGGAGGCGGTGTCTACAAACTTGTAGTACTAGTGTGACCTCCGGAGGGCAGAGCCCTAAACCCCATTGTCTGGGTCTCCCATTATGATGATCAGAAAAGGTGAACCACCAGAAAGGGTGACTTGCACGAGAGTGCAGCCAATTCTGAGACCCTTCTCAGAGACGTAATCGCCACCAGAAAGACCACCTTCTGGGACAGACGAGAGAGAGAGATGTCTCTCAGAGGCTCAAACGGCGGTTTCTGCAGTGTCGTCAGGACCATGTTTAGATCCCAAGGGTCCAGAGGTCGCCTATAGGGCGGGACCACCCGAGACACCCCCTGCAGAAATTGACGTACCTTCGGGAGGAGCGCCAAGCGCCTGTCAAACAGCACTGAAAGTGCTGATACTTGACCTTTCAGAGAGCCAAGGGATAATCCCAACTCCAACCCCGACTGTAGGAAGGCCAGCAATGTCGGGATAGACAAAGGCCACGGTGAGCGGCCACCAGAGGCACACCAGGTAAAAAAGATTTTCCACGTTCTGTGGTATATCTTCCTGGAAACAGGTTTCCTTGCCCGATTCATAGTGGCAACCACTGTAGGAGAGAAACCTCTGGATGTCAGCAGCCAGGCCTCAAGAGCCATGCAGTCAATCTGAGAGCCCTGGAATTGAGGTGGAAGAATGGCCCTTGCGCGAGTAGATCTGCGCGTTCTGGAAGGGCCCACCCGTGTCCGCCTGACAGTTGCCACAGGTCCGGGTACCAAGACCTCCTGGGCCAATCTGGAGCCACTAGAATGGCCACTCTGCATTCCGTCCTGATCTTCCACAGGACCCTGGGAATCAGAGCCAGAGGCGGAAACACATATGGCAGCTGGAATCTGGACCAGCCCAGAATCAGGGCGTCCGCCCCCAGAGACTGGGGATCCCAAGACCTTGCCATGTATTGGGGCACCTGATGATTCAGCCGTGAGGCCATCAGATCCACGTCCGGAGTGCCCCACCTGCCGCAGATGTCCCGGAAGACGTCTGGATGTAGAGACCACTCTCCGGCGTCCATCCCCTGTCGGCTCAGATAGTCGGCCTCCCAGTTCTCGACCCCTGGGATGTGAACTGCGGAGATCAGGCAGCCGTTTTCCTCCACCCAGAGTAGAATGCGGTGGACTTCGGCGAGGGCCTGAGCACTTCTGGTCCCTCCCTGATGATTTATGTAGGCGACGGCCGTCGCATTGTCGGACTGTACCCGAATGGGCTGTCCTGACAGGAATTTCTGAAACGCCAGTAGCGCCAGATAGACCGCCTTGATCTCCAGCACGTTGATCTGCAACGCCGACTCCGACCGAGTCCAGAGGCCTTGAGCCCTGTGGTGAAAGAACACCGCCCCCCAGCCCTTTAGACTGGCGTCGGTGGTCACCACTAACCATGACGGTTTTAGGAAGGACCGGCCCCGTGACAGGTGAAGTGGCAGGAGCCACCACTGCAGGGAGTCCCTGGTCGGTTGTGACAGTGTCACCAGCCGATTCAGAGAGATCGTCCTCTTGTCCCATCTGCGAAGAATCTCCAGCTGGAGAGGACGGAGGCGAAACTGTGCGAACGGCACCGCCTCTATCGCCGCTACCATGCGACCCACCAGTCTCATCAATACCCGCAGGGATGACTGTGGAGACAGGAGGACATTCTGCACTCCTGATTGGATCGCAAGCTGCTTGGCTTGAGGTAGGGACACCAGGGCCGAGTCCGTGTGGAAGTCCATGCCCAGATATGTCAATGACTGGGTCGGAACCAGGGTCGACTTCTGAATGTTGATAAGCCACCCGAACCGTTCCAGGGACTTCATGGTCACCTCCAGGCTTACCCGACAAAGGTCTTCCGATGGCGCCCTGACCAACAGGTCGTCCAAAAGGGTATGACGGCGTGTCCCTGCGCATGCAGGAGAGCCATCATGGAGGCCATCACCTTTGTGAACACCCGTGGTGCTGAGGCTAGCCCGAATGGCAGTGCCACAAATTGGAAGTGCTCTTCCCCCACTGCGAATCTCAACCAGCGCTGATGAGCTGGTGCAATGGGGACGTGAAGGTAAGCGTCCCTGATATCGATGGACGCTAGGAAGTCTCCCTGTGACACAGCCGCGATCACTGAGCGCAGGGATTCCATGCGGAACTTCCGAACCAACACGTGACGGTTGAACAACTTGAGGTCCAAAACCGGGCGAAAAGAGCCGTCCTTTTTTGGGACAATAAAGAGGTTGGAGTAAAAACCCCTGAACCTCTCTTCCGTGGGCACAGGGACCACCACTCCGTCTCTGCGGAGTCCCTCCAACACCAGGTAAAAAGCCTGAGCCTTTTCTGGAGATGGAACCGACCGATGGAATCGGTGTATTGGTTGTGACGTCAGCTCTATCCTGTATCCTCTTGAGACTACGTCTCGAACCCACTGATCTTGAATGTGAAGAAGCCACGTGTCCTGAAAGCGGGACAGGCGGCCCCCCACCTGTGGGGAGGCAGGATGAGATAGCGAGTCATGTCGAAGCGGGCTTGGGGGTGGCAGCCGCTGCCCCCGCCGGCTTCTTCTGACGACTCTTGGAACGCCACTGAGTAGCAGGCTTGCCCCCTCGGTCTGAGCGAGTGGACGCCGTTGATGACTGTGAACCGGAGCGAAAGGACCACTGCTTAGGGTTCCTTTTCACGGTGTACCGTGGCTTAGGCTTATTCTGCGGTATCTTAGACTCAGCAGAATCCTTTATCAATTTATCCAGTTCGGTGCCAAAAAGCCTGTCACCAGCGAACGGAAGATTTTGTAAAATCTTCTTAGATGTGGCATCTGAGTCCCAGAGACGCAGCCACAAAAGCCTGCGGATCGCAATTGCATTGGCCGAGGCCACAGCAGAGCGAGTGGCAGTTTCCAAAGATGCCGTCCTGGCATAGTCCGCATAGGCCCTTGCTCTCTCAGTGAGAGCCAGGACCTCTGGGCTGGACCTAGCTAGATCAGTGATACCATCCAAACAGATAGTGATCGCTTGGAGGGTCCAGACTGCGGCAAAATTAGGGGCAAATGAAGACCCCACAGCCTCATAGGAAGACTTGGCGAGTTGCTCGACCTGTCTATCAGTAGCATCCTTCAACGAGGAGCTATCAGAGGCAGAAAACAAGGAGCGCGCAGCAATCCTAGTCATGGAAGCATCCACCTTGGGAGACTGCGACCATTCCTGGAGCGCCTCCTGGGGAAAGGGAAAGCGATTGTCCTTAGTTTTACGGACATAACGCCGCCCAGGATGCAACCTGGGAGCTTTAATCACCCTTCCGAAATTAGTGTGGTCCATGAAGGAGCCACTTGGTCTAGCCTCTGGCCGCAGCCATTGATAGATCTCCTTGGGGTGTACAGTCACCTCCTCAGGAGGAGTGACAAGACGCAATGTCTCATTGATGGAGGACACCAGATCCTCCACCCCATCTGGAGGTTCAGACATAGACCCAAGAGTAGAACCCCCATCATCTTCCTCACCATCAGAGGAACGCTCCTCCTCAGAGAGAGTCTGGAGCTCAGGAGAGGCCTCACGGGCTCGCTTAGGGGGTCTTACAGCAGAAGTAAGAGACACCCGGGGGTAACTAGGAGGAGTAGCTGGGTTCTCCAGTCTCCTATGCAGTGCCTCCAGGGTTTGCGACATGGAGGACATCTGGGACAGCAGAGATTCATTGATCTTATTCTGCGTTTCCCATGGCCCTGGGATCACCTGAACCTCAGGGTATAATCCCGGATTTGCAGACTCAATAGTAGCAGATCGGGCCTCTGGGCGTCCGCAGTTATTGCAGGACCCCTCCACCAGTGTCCCGTTGCATGTAGTACAGACAATGGTGGCCACAGCCGCCTTAGCAGCATGCTTCCCAGCTGAGGACATCTCCACAGTGAGGGGAATATAAGCCAAAGTTCACAAACAAACCGGGAATCCCGGTGGCTTACCGACCGCAGTAAAGCGGTAGGAGGAAGCGGTGTGTGTGTGTGACCTCCGCGAGTTCCGGTCTCCCTTGCAAGTGCAGCCACGCGCTGCCGTTCAGATCCCAGCCGGGAAGTGAGGGAGAAGATGGCCGCCGACAGTGAAGATGTGGGCGGAGCCAGGAACACGCGGGAAGAACACACAACACGCCCAGCGGTGATGTCACCATAAGGGCTGCCTCCTCCTCCTCCAGACTGCCTCAGCAATGGAGGTGCCGGAGCCCGCAGCGCGGGAAACAAGAGTGAATATCACCACACACACTCTCAGACTGCTTGTACACAGAAAAACACCCGCAGTCTACAGCCTCAGCCCCTGTGAAACACAGGGCGGTCAGCCAGGGCGACCCCAGCACAGGGTCACCGCCAGAACCGCGGACCCGAGGGTAACCGCGCGGTCTGAGTGTCATGACACCACAGTGACAGACACTACCCCCAGGCACACAGGAGACACACCAGGTGCCTCAGTGCCGGTCCGGTCTGTAAGCACCTTTAGGGAGGCCTCGGACGGGGGTACAGCACCAGTCCGGAGTGTAAGCACCATTTAGGGAGGCCTCGGACTGGGCTGGCTCCGTCCGGTCTGTAAGCACCATTTAGGGAGGCCTCGGACGGAGCGGAGCTGTGCAAGGCTCCAGGCTCCCCCTATCCAGAGCCTCCATGGAGGGATGGAAAGGAAAGGAGCGCGACAGCGTACCGGGAGAACACTAAAGTGTCCAGGCTAAAAGCCCTCCGGTACCTCCACCAGCGTGTTCCACAAGGGTGAGCGGGGAGGCTGTCGAGGATCCCGAATGGGACCATTTTACCTTGTCTTCATACGCCATCACGTAAGCTGTGAGAATGCAGTGAAGTGCAAGCAAAGCGTGATCCTCCGAGCACACTAAGTTTAAAACTGAGGATGTCTCCTACGGTGGGGGTTTATAAGCGGAGGAGGCGGTGTCTACAAACTTGTAGTACCTAGTGTGACCTCCGGAGGGCAGAGCCCTAAACCCCATTGTCTGGGTCTCCCATTATGATGATCAGAAAATTTCCAAACGTCCCCCCTGGCAGGAAAAAGGTTCCCCACCCCTGTACAAGGTGATGAATAACACCAGCAGTATTATTCTGCCTCGCGGCATTTATTGTTCACATCCCTCAGCTCACAATGTATAGAAAGAGATTAATGTGTGATTGGTGAGGACGTGGTGCAGAAGGGGAGTTTTTACAATAGTGAGCAGTGAAACTATGGAAGGTTTACGGGGTGGAGGCGGAGCTTGGCTGTAGGCAGGGCTTGGGTGTAGCCTGGGGGGGGGGGGCCCAAAATTATGCCAGTCAGGGGCCCCAAAATTCCTAGTGGCAGCCCTGGCTGTTACATCATGTCTTATCCTTCTTCAGTCATCTCCAGAGCTGAAGTCACTATTCTGCTGTTACACCATATCTTGTCCTCCAGTCAACTCCAGTGCTGCAGTCACTATTCTGCTATTACATCATATCTTGTCCTCCAGTCACCTCCAGTGCTGCAGTCACTATTCTGCTATTACATCATATCTTGTCCTTCAGTCACCTCCAGAGCTGCATTCAATATTCTGCTGTTACATCATGTCTTATCCTTTAGTCACCTACAGAGCTGAAGTCACTATTCTGCTGTTACATCATGTCTTATCCTTTAGTCACCTCCAGTGCTGCAGTCACTATTCTGCTATTACATCATATCTTGTTTTGTTGTGGTAACCAGTTAACACATCAGGCTGCCTAGTGTACGCTTAAGCCGAGCGGGCAGGGAGACGCTGCAAGAAGCGTTTCCATGTCCGCTCGGCTTAAGCGGACGCCAGGAGCCTGATGTGTAGATGGTTACCACGATCAACATCGGGTAACCAGGGGCAGCATCACCAGGAAGCCGCGGGGATGACGGATCTCCGATTCACTGAGAACATCTAAGTATTTAGTGGAGTCCTCCTAAAAGCTGTGTGACCCTGGCCTTATCCTCCAGTCACCTCCAGAGCTGCAGTCACTATTCTGCTGTTGCATCATACCTTGTCCTCCAGTCACCTCCAGAGCTGCAGTCACTATTCTGCTGTTACATCATGTCTTATCCTCCAGTCACCTCCAGTGCTGCAGTCACTATTCTGCTGTTACTTATGTCTTATCCTCCAGTCACCTCCAGTGCTGCAGTCACTATTCTGCTGTTACATTATGTCTTATCCTCCAGGCACCTGCAGAGCTGCAGTCACTATTCTGCTGTTATATCATGTCTTATCCTCCAGAGCTGCACTCAGTATTCTGCTGTTACATCAGATCTTATCCTCCAGAGCTGCAGTCACTCTCTGAGGACGGTCGGGGTCCTCGGGGCTCTGTATGGGGCTTCACTTTTACGCGGATACTTCTTCCGGTGACAGCAGCAGTATCACACAGCACAGAGCAGGAGCAGCGCTCTCGATGAGGTCAGCTTACTCTCCAGTTCTTAGATCAGTGATGCCCAGACCTCTTCTCCGTCATCTCTGTTTATATGATATATATCTTTATACACTGCCCTCCCCCACACTGAGGTTTCTATCTTGAGTCACTCTACATCTCCTCGTGACAGCTGTCTCGGTGATGTTGCACTCACCTGGCATATTTCTGGACGCTGATCTCTCTGGGCAGTGACAGCGGCAGGACCAGCAGGACTCCGGTGACCGTGATGGTGAACTTGCGGTCGGCATACCAGGGGAGGGCGCTGTCTGCCAAGCTGTGCATCATGGCACTAAGGACTGCCCCAAGAACAGAGACATAGAAAGGTGAGGGGCAGAGAGAGAGAGAGAGAGAAGAGACAGAGACAGAAGAGAGGAGAGAGAGAAGAGGAGAGAGACACACAGAGAGAAGAGAGAGAGAGACACACAGAGAGAGAGAGAGAGAGGAGGAGAGAGACAGAAGAGAGAGAGAAGACAGAGAGACAAGAGGCGAGGGGCAGAGACACACACACACACACAGAGAGGACATAGGAAAGGCGAGGGGCAGAGACACACACACACACACACACAACAGACATAGAAAGGCGAGGGGCAGAGACAGACGCACACACAGAGACATAGAAAGGCGAGGGGCAGAGACACACACAGAGAGAGACATAAGAAAGGCGAGGGGCAGAGACACATACACAGAGAGAGACATAAGAAAGGCGAGGGGCAGAGACACACACACAGAGAGACATAGAAAGGCGAGGGGCAGAGACACACACACAGAGAGAGACATAAGAAAGGCAAGGGGCAGAGACACACACAGAGAGAGAGAGACATAAGAAAGGCGAGGGGCAGACACACACACACACACAGAGACATAAGAAAGGCGAGGGGCAGAGACCACACACACACACACACAGACATAAGAAAGGCGAGGGGCAGACACACACACACACACAGAGACATAAGAAAGGTGATGGGCAGAGAGACAGAAAGGCAAGGGGCAGAGACACACACACACAGAGAGACACACACAGAGGAGAGATAGAAAGGCGAGGGGCAGGCAGAGAGAGAGAGACATAAGAAAGGTGAGGGCAGTGACACAGAGAGAGAGGGGAGAGAGAGAAGAGAGAGAGAGAGAGAGAGAGACAGAAAGGCGAGGGGCAGAGACACACACACAGAGAGACATAGAAAGTCGAGGGGCAGAGACACACACACACACAGAGAGAGATAGAAAGGCGAGGGGCAGAGACACAGAGAGAGAGAGAGACA
>JARQOC010000010.1:134943069-134958850 GCA_033576535.1 Allobates femoralis
CTCCAGCTGGTCCCCAATGATGATGAAGAAGGCGATGCACGTGCCAAAGGTGTAGACAGCAATCAGGATCTCGCAAAGCACCCCGCCAACACGGCCACAGATCCCCCGCACCACCTCCTGGTATGTCCGCTCACTGCAGGCATCGGCACAGTGTGCCAGGATCACCAGACCACTGATGATGAAGAAAAGCAGGACCTGTGGAGACCATGAGAGTTAAAGACCCCCGACCGTCAGAGACCACAAGAGCAGACAGCCCCCGACCGTCGGAGGTCACGAGAGCAGGCAGCCCCTCACTCACCACTTGCAGCACGATCCCGGCTGTGACTCCTCCGGCAGCGCTGAAGGCTGCGGGGAAGTTGAGGAGTCCGGCACCGAGCGCAGCGTTCACTACTATGAAGATGGCCCCGATGGCGGATGTTCCTCCTGTCTGTGTTCTGCTCTCCGGGACGACAGGACTCTGCAGCAGGCGGGCGCGCTCCCCGGCGTCCCATGAGTAGTCCGAATTGATGGCCACGTTCCTCAGCGACATCCTGATGGGGAAACACAGACACCGTCAAGAGTGATGTCACCTCACCATTGATCATGCCGCAGCCCGAGGACCCCGCACTAAGTCCTGGCCAGAGCCACCAGCACAAAGCACAAGAAAGAGTCCCCCCCCCCCAAACCGCAGCCAGAGTCGTCCCCCCCCCCCCCCCCGCACCAAGCCGTGGCCAGGGCATTTCCCCCCTCCAAGAAGCCGTGGCCAGAGTCCCCCCCTGCACCGAGCTCAAGCTGCCCACTGCACTGTGGTGGGGGGGGGTGTATATATCGGGGTCCGGTCTCCTCTGTGGTGGGGGGGCAGTGTATATATCGGGGTCCAGTCTCCTCTGTGGTGGGGGGCGGTGTATATAGCGGGTTCCGGTCTCCTCTATGGTGGGGGGGCGGTGTATATATCGGGTTCCGGTCTCCTCTATGGTGGGGGGCAGTGTACAGTCATGGCCAAAAGTTTTGCGAATGACACCAAAATAATATTTTCACATGATCTGCTGCCCTCTGGTTTTTGTGTTTGTCTGATGTTTATATCACATACAGAAATATAATTGCAATCATATGATACCAAAAGGTTATATTGACAGTTAGAATGAGTTAATGCAGCAAGTCAATATTTGCAGTGTTGACCCTTCTTCTTCAGGACCTCTGCAATTCTCCCTGGCTGCTCTCAATCAACTTCTGGACCAAATCCTGACTGATAGCCGTCCATTCATCCATTCTTCCATTCTTACATAATCAATGCTTGCATTTTGGCAGAATTTGTTGGTTTTTGTTTGTCCACCCGTCTCTTGATGATTGACCACAAGTTCTCAATGGGATTAAGATCTGGGGGTTTCCAGGCCATGGACCCAAAATCTCTATGTTTTGTTCCCTGAGCCATTTAGTTATCACCTTTGCTTTATGGCAAGGTGCTTCATCATGCTGGAAAAGGCATTGTTGGGAGCCAAACTGCTCTTGGACGGTTGGGAGAAGTTGCTCTTGGAGGACATTCTGGTACCATTCTTTATTCATGGCTGTGTTTTTAGGCAAGACTGTGAGTGAGCTGATTCCCTGGGCTGAGAAGCAACCCCACACATGAATGGCTTCAGGATGCTTTACAGTTGGCATGAGACAAGACTGGTGGTAGCGCTCACCTCTTCTTCTCCGAATAAGCTGTTTTCCAGATGTCCCAAACAATCGAAAAGGGGATTCATCAGAGAAAATGACTTTCCCCCAGTCCTCAGCAGTCCACTCCCTGTACCTTTCCCCCAGTCCTCAGCAGTCCACTCCCTGTACCTTTCCCCCAGTCCTCAGCAGTCCACTCCCTGTACCTTTCCCCCAGTCCTCAGCAGTCCACTCCCTGTACCTTTCCCCCAGTCCTCAGCAGTCCACTCCCTGTACCTTTCCCCCAGTCCTCAGCAGTCCACTCCCTGTACCTTTCCCCCAGTCCTCAGCAGTCCACTCCCTGTACCTTTCCCCCAGTCCTCAGCAGTCCACTCCCTGTACCTTTCCCCCAGTCCTCAGCAGTCCACTCCCTGTACCTTTCCCCCAGTCCTCAGCAGTGCACTCCCTGCACCTTTCCCCCAGTCCTCAGCAGTCCACTCCCTGTACCTTTCTCCCAGTCCTCAGCAGTCCACTCCCTGTACCTTTCCCCCAGTCCTCAGCAGTGCACTCCCTGCACCTTTCCCCCAGTCCTCAGCAGTCCACTCCCTGTACCTTTCCCCCAGTCCTCAGCAGTCCACTCCCTGTACCTTTCCCCCAGTTATCAGCAGTCCACTCCCTGTACCTTTCCCCCAGTTATCAGCAGTCCACTCCCTGTACCTTTCCCCCAGTCCTCAGCAGTCCACTCCCTGTACCTTTCCCCCAGTCCTCAGCAGTCCACTCCCTGTACCTTTCCTCCAGTCCTCAGCAGTCCACTCCCTGTACCTTTCCTCCAGTCCTCAGCAGTCCACTCCCTGTACCTTTTGCAGAATATCAGTCAGTCCCTGATGTTTTTTCTGGACAGAAGTGGCTTCTTTGCTGCCATCTGACACCAGCTTGCTCAAAGAGTCTTCCTCACGTGTGGCAGAAGGCACTACACAGCTGTGCATTCCTGAGCAAGCTCGCACTGTGGATATGTCCCATCCCCAGTGAAAGATAGGTCCTCGCTTGTAGGTCTTTTGCCCCTTGGAGTCTTTTGACAACCAATGAATCTTCTCCTTGAGTTATGTATGATGCATAGATTGTTGACTGAGTTGCATCATTAGCTGCGATATTCTTTCCCTGTTAGTCATTTTTGCACAGTGCAATGATGGCTGAGGTGTTTCTTAGAGATATCATGAGGTTAACTAAAAGAGAAAATGATACATGCACAGCCCATTTAAAGTGCAAGTGGGTCATTTTTACTAATCATGACTGATTGTTCGCCAGCCTGCCTCATTCAATCACCCACACTGTGTTAATGGAACAATCACTAAAACGATGTAGTGCTCCTTTAAGGCAGGACAGCATAATGATGTTGAAATGTGTTTTGGGTTAAGTCATTTTTAGGAAAAAATGACTTTGCAAGTAATTCTGTTAAGCTGATCATCTTTATGCACTTCTGGGATATATCAAATTCCATTAGAAAAACTGAAGCATGTAACCTTTGCTAAAATTAGGTTTGTATCATTGTCAAACTTTTGGGCAAACTGTATATCGGGGTCCGGTCTCCTCTGTGGTGGAGGGCGGTGTATATATCGGGGTCCGGTCTCCTCTGTGGTGGGGGGGCGGTGTATATATCGGGGTCCGGTCTCCTCTGTGCTGGTGGGGGCGGTGTATATATCGGGGTCTGGTCTCTCTGTGGTGGGGGGGCGGTGTTATATATCAGGGTCTGGTCTCCTCTGTGTGGGGGGGCGGTGGTATATATGGAGGTCCAGTCCCTCTGTGGTGGGGGGGGGGGGGGTGGGGGGGGGTGTATATATCGGGTCCGGTCCCTCTGTGGTGGGGGGGGTGTATATATCGGGGTCCGGTCTCCTCTGTGGTGGGGGGGTCGGTGTATATATCGGGTCCGGTCTCCTCTGTGGGGGGGGGGGGGGGCGGTGTATATATCAGGTGGTCCGTCTCCTCTGTGGTGGGGGCAGTGTATATATCGGGGTCCGGTCTCCTCTGTGGTGGGGGGGCGAGTGTGTATATATCGGGTCGTCTCCTCTGTGGGGGGAGGGGGCGGTGTATATATCGGGGTCCGGTCTCCCTGTGGGGGGAATGGCTCTTGTGGGGGGGCGGTGTATATATCGGGGTCCGGTCTCCTCTGTGGTGGGGGGTGGGTCGTATATATCAGGGTCCGGTCTCCTCTGTGGTAGGGCGGTGTTATATATCGGGGTCCGGTCTTCTCTGTGGTGGGGGGGGTGGGTATCGGGGTCGGTCTCTCTGTGGTGGGGGGTGTGTATATATCGGGTCCGGTCTCCTCTGTGGGTGGGGGGGTGGTGTATATATCGGGGTCCGGTCTCCTCTGTGGTGGGGGGGCGGTGTATATATCGGGGTCCGGTCTCCTCTGTGGTGGGGGCGGTGTATATAGGGGTCGGAACTTGGGGCGGGGGGTATAATATCGGGGTCCGGTCTCCTCTGTGGGGGGAGCGGTCTCCTCTGTGGGGGGGCGGTGTATATATCGGGGTCCGGTCTTCTCTGTGGTGGGGGGGGGGCAGTGTATATATCGGGGTCCGGTCTCCTCTGTGGTGGGGGGCGGTGTATATATCGGGGTCGGTTCTCTGTGGTGGGGGCGGTGTATATATCGGGGTCGGTCTCCTCTGTGGGGGGGGCGGATGTATATATCGGTTCTGGTCTCCTCTGTGGTGGGGGGAGCGGTGTATATATCGGGTCCGGTCTCCTCTGTGGTGGGGGGGCAGGTGTATATATCAGGTTCGGTTCCTCTGTGGGGGGGGGCGGTGTATATATCGGGGTCCAGTCACTCTGTGGGGGGGGGGCGGTGTATATATAGGGGTCCGGTCTCCTCTGTGGTGGGGGGTGCTGTGTATATATCGGGGTCCGGTCTCCTCTGTGGTGGGGGGGGGGGTGTATATATCGGGGCCCGTCTCCTCTGTGGTGGGGGGGCGGATGTATATATCCGGTTCAGTCTCCTCTGTGGGGGGATGGGGCGTGTATATATCGGGGTCCGGTCTCCCTGTGGGGGGAAGTGGCCTCCTGTGGGGGGGCGTGTATATATCGGGGTCCGGTCTCCTCTGTGTGGGGGCGTGGATAATCGGGGTCGTCTCCTCTGTGGTGGAGGGCGGTGTATATATGGGGGTCCGGTTCTCCTCTGTGGTGGGGGGGGGTGTATATATCGGGGTCGGTCTCCTCTGTGGTGGGGGGGTGGTGTATATATCGGGGTCCGGTCTCCTCTGTGGTGGGGGGGGGGGGGGGGGGGCGGTGTATATATCAGGGTCCGGTCTCCTCTGTGGTGGGGGGCGGTGTATATATCGGGTCCGGTCTCCTCTGTGGTGGGGGCG
This sequence comes from Allobates femoralis, assembly GCA_033576535.1. Taxonomy (NCBI): domain Eukaryota; kingdom Metazoa; phylum Chordata; class Amphibia; order Anura; family Aromobatidae; genus Allobates; species Allobates femoralis. The sequence continues at coordinate 134,948,043 of JARQOC010000010.1, forward strand.
GTGTATATATCGGGGTCGGAATCCTCTGTGGTGGGGGGCGGTATATATATCGGGGTCCGGTCTCCTCTGTGGGGGGAAGCCGGTCTCCTCTGTGGTGGGGCGGTGTATATATCGGGTCCGGTCTCCTCTGTGGTGGGGGGGGGGCGGTGTATATATCGGGGTCTGGTCTCCTCTGTGGGGGGAAGCCGGTCTCCTCTGTGGTGGGCGGTGTATATATCGGGGTCCGGTCTCCTCTGTGGTGGTGGTGGGGGGTGCTGTATATATCGGGCCGGTCTCCTCTGTGGTGGGGGGGCGATGTATATATCAGGTTCAGTTCCTCTGTGGGGGAGTGGGGCGGTGTATATATCGGGGTCCGGTCTCCCTTGTGGGGGAAGCTGGTCTCCTCTGTGGGGGGCAGTGTATATATCGGGGTCCGGTCTCCTCTGTGGTGGTGGGTGGATATATCGGGGTCCGGTCTCCTCTGTGGTGGGGCGGTGTATATATCGGGGTCCGGTCTCCTCTGTGGTGGGGGGGTGGTGTATATATCGGGGTCCGGTCTCCTCTGTGGTGGGGGGGGCGGTGTATATATCAGGGTCCAGTCTCCTCTGTGGTGGGGGGCGGTGTATATATCGGGGTCCGGTCTCCACTGTGGGGGGGGCGTTCTCCTCTGTGGTGGGGGGGCGGTGTATATATCGGGGTCCGCTCTCCTCTGTGGTGGGGGGGCGGTGTATATATCGGAGTCCGGTCTCCTCTGGGTTCGGTTTCCTCTGTGGTGGTGGGGGGCGGTGTATATATCGGGGTCCGGTCTGCTCTGTGGTGGGGAGGCGATGTATATATTGGGGTCCGGTCACCTCTATGATGGGGGAGCAGTGTATATATCGGGGTCCAGTCTGTTCTGTGGGGGGGTGGGGCGGTGTATATATCAGGTTTGGTCTCCTCTGTGGTGGTTGGGGGCGGTGTATATATCGGGGTCCGGTCTGCTCTGTGGTGGGGGGGGCGGTGTATATATCGGGGTCGGGTCTCCTCTATGGTGGGGGAGCAGTGTATATATCGGGGTCCAGTCTGTTCTGTGGGGGGGGGGGGGGGGGCGGTGTAAATATCAGGTTCGGTCTCCTCTGTGGTGGGGGGGGGCGGTGTATATATCAAGGTCCGGTCTCCTCTGTGGTGGGGGGGAGGTGTATATATCGGGGTCTGGTATCCTCTGTAGGGGGGGCAGTGTATAGATCGGGGTCCAGTCTCCTCTGTGGGGGGGCGGTGTATATATCGGGGTCTGGTCTCCTCTGTGGTGGGGGAGCAGTGTATATATCGGGTCCGGTCTCCTCTGTGGGGGGGGCGGTGTATATATCAGGTTCGGTCTCCTCTGTGGGGGGGGCGGTGTATATATCGGGGTCCGGTCAACTCTGTGGTGGGGGGCGGTGTATATATAGGGTCCGGTCTCCTCTGTGGTGGGGGTGTGTGTATATATCGGGGTCCGGTCTCCTCTGTGGTGGGGGGGGGGGGGGTGTATATATCGGGGCCCGGTCTCCTCTGTGGTGGGGGGGCGATGTATATATCAGGTTTAGTCTCCTCTGTGGGGGAGTGGGGCGGTGTATATATCGGGGTCCGGTCTCCCCTGTGGGGGGAAGCTGGCCTCCTCTGTGGGGGGGCGGTGTATATATCGGGGTCCGGTCTCCTCTGTGGGGGGGCGGTGTATATATCGGGGTCTGGTCTCCTCTGTGGTGGGGGAGCAGTGTATATATCGGGTCCGGTCTCCTCTGTGGGGGGGGCGGTGTATATATCAGGTTCGGTCTCCTCTGTGGGGGGGGCGGTGTATATATCGGGGTCCGGTCTCCTCTGTGGTGGGGGGCGGTGTATATATAGGGTCCGGTCTCCTCTGTGGTGGGGGTGTGTGTATATATCGGGGTCCGGTCTCCTCTGTGGTGGGGGGGGGTGTATATATCGGGGCCCGGTCTCCTCTGTGGTGGGGGGGCGATGTATATATCCGGTTCAGTCTCCTCTGTGGGGGAGTGGGGCGGTGTATATATCGGGGTCCGGTCTCCCCTGTGGGGGGAAGCTGGCCTCCTCTGTGGGGGGGCGGTGTATATATCGGGGTCCGGTCTCCTCTGTGGTGGGGGGCGGTGGATATATCGGGGTCCGGTCTCCTCTGTGGTAGGGCGGTGTATATATCGGGGTCCGGTCTCCTCTGTGGTGGGGGGGTGGTGTATATATCGGGGTCCGGTCTCCTCTGTGGTGGGGGGGGTGGTGTATATATCGGGGTCCGGTTCTCCTCTGTGGTGGGGGGGGGGCGGTGTATATATCGGGGTCCGGTCTCCTCTGTGGTGGGGGGCGGTGTATATATCGGGGTCCGGAATCCTCTGTGGTGGGGGGCGGTATATATATCGGGGTCCGGTCTCCTCTGTGGGGGGAAGCCGGTCTCCTCTGTGGTGGGGCGGTGTATATATCGGGGTCCGGTCTCCTCTGTGGTGGGGGGGGGGGGCAGTGTATATATCGGGGTCCGGTCTCCTCTGTGGTGGGGGGGTGGTGTATATATCGGGGTCCGGTCTCCTCTGTGGTGGGGGGCGGTGTATATATCGGGGTCCAGTCTCCTATGTATATGGGGGGATTTTGTATTTCTCACCTCGGTGTCGCCGGCTCCTCTGTTGTTCGCAGGACACGTGACTCCTCCGATCACATGACCGCAGTGCGCAGCATTCTGGGAGCCGCAGTCTTCTCTACCACTTCCTGTCACGAGATGAGAACACAGAACATGCTGAGCGAGGCGGTCACGTGACATACAGCTGCGGGGGCGCGAGGCCAGAGGCCGTACACAGTACAATACACACAGGAGGGAGGCCAGAGGCCGTACACAGTACAATACACACAGGAGGGAGGCCAGAGGCCGTACACAGTACAATACACACAGGAGCGAGGCCAGAGGCCGTACACAGTACAATACACACAGGAGGGAGGCCAGAGGCTGTACACAGTACAATACACACAGGAGGGAGGCCAGAGGCCGTACACAGTAACAATACACACAGGAGGGAGGCCAGAGGCCGTACACAGTACAATACACACAGGAGGGAGGCCAGAGGCCGTACACAGTACAATACACACAGGAGGAAGGCCAGAGGCTGTACACAGTACAATACACACAGGAGGAGGCCAGAGGCCGTACACAGTACAATACACACAGGAGGAAGGCCAGAGGCCGTACACAGTACAATACACACAGGAGGGAGGCCAGAGGCTGTACACAGTACAATACACACAGGAGGGAGGCCAGAGGCTGTACACAGTACAATACACACAGGAGGGAGGCCAGAGGCCGTACACAGTACAATACACACAGGAGGGAGGCCAGAGGCCGTACACAGTACAATACACACAGGAGGGAGGCCAGAGGCCGTACACAGTACAATACACACAGGAGGGAGGCCAGAGGCCGTACACAGTACAATACACACAGGAGGGAGGCCAGAGGCCGTACACAGTACAATACACACAGGAGGGAGGCCAGAGGCTGTACACAGTACAATACACACAGGAGGGAGGCCAGAGGCCGTACACAGTACAATACACACAGGAGGGAGGCCAGAGGCGTACACAGTACAATACACACAGGAGGGAGGCCAGAGGCGTACACAGTACAATACACACAGGAGGAGGCCAGAGGCTGTACACAGTACAATACACACAGGAGGGAGGCCAGAGGCTGTACACAGTACAATACACACAGGAGGGAGGCCAGAGGCCGTACACAGTACAATACACACAGGAGGGAGGCCAGAGGCCGTACACAGTACAATACACACAGGAGGGAGGCCAGAGGCCGTACACAGTACAATACACACAGGAGGGAGGCAGAGGCTGTACTACACAGTACAATACACACAGGAGGGAGGCCAGAGGCTGTACACAGTACAATACACACAGGAGGAGGCCAGAGGCCGTACACAGTACAATACACACAGGAGGGAGGCCAGAGGCCGTACACAGTACAATACACACAGGAGGGAGGCCAGAGGCCGTACCACAGTACAATACACACAGGAGGGAGGCCAGAGGCCGTACACAGTACAATACACACAGGAGGAGGCCAGAGGCCGTACACAGTACAATACACACAGGAGGGAGGCCAGAGGCCGTACACAGTACAATACACACAGGAGGGAGGCCAGAGGCCGTACACAGTACAATACACACAGGAGGAGGCCAGAGGCCGTACACAGTACAATACACACAGGAGGGAGGCCAGAGGCCGTACACAGTACAATACACACAGGAGGGAGGCCAGAGGCCGTACACAGTACAATACACACAGGAGGGAGGCCAGAGGCCGTACACAGTACAATACACACAGGAGGGAGGCCAGAGGCCTGTACACAGTACAATACACACAGGAGGGAGGCCAGAGGCCGTACACAGTACAATACACACAGGAGGGAGGCCAGAGGCGTACACAGTACAATACACACAGGAGGGAGGCCAGAGGCCGTACACAGTACAATACACACAGGAGGGAGGCCAGAGGCCGTACACAGTACAATACACACAGGAGGGAGGCCAGAGGCCGTACACAGTACAATACACACAGGAGGGGCCAAGGCGTACACATACAACACACAGAGGGAGGCCAGAGCCGTACACAGTACAATACACACAGAGGAGGCAGAGGCCGTACACATACAATACACACAGGAGGGAGGCCAGAGGCCGTAACAGTACAACACACAGGAGGGAGGCAGAGGCGTAACAGTACAATCACACAGGAGAGGCAGGGCCGTACACGTACAATACACACAGAGGGGGCCAGAGGCGTACACAGTACAATACACAGGAGGGAGGCAGAGCGTACACAGTAAATACACACAGGAGGAGCAGAGGCGTACACAGTACAATACACCAGAGGAGGCCGAGGCTACACAGTACAATACACACAGGAGGGAGGCAGAGCCGTACACAGTACAATACACACAGGGGAGGCCAGAGGCGTAACAGTACAATCACAAGGAGGGAGGCCGAGGCGTCACAGTACAATAACACAGGGGGGCCAGAGGCGTAACAGTACAATACACACAGGAGGGAGGCCAGAGGCGTACACAGTACATACAACAGGAGGAGGCAGAGGCGTCAAGTACATACACACAGGAGGAGCCAGAGGCGTACCAGTACATAACACAGGAGGAGGCCAGAGCGTACACAGTACATACACACAGGAGGGGGCCAGAGGCGTACCAGTACATACAACAGGGGAGGCAGAGGCCGTACACAGTACAACAACAGGAGGGGCCAGAGGCGTACACAGTACAATACACACAGGAGGGGGCCAGAGCGTACACAGTACAATACACACAGGGAGGCCAGAGGCCGTACCAGTACAATCACACAGGGGAGGCCAGAGGCGTACCAGTACATACACACAGGAGGGAGGCCAGAGGCGTACACAGTACAATACACACAGGAGGAGGCCAGAGGCGTCACAGTACAATACACACAGGAGGAGGCCAAGGCCGTACACGTACAATACACACAGGAGGAGGCCAGAGGCGTACACAGTACAATACACACAGGAGGAGGCCAGAGGCGTACACAGTACATACACACAGAGGGAGGCCAGAGGCGTACACAGTACATACCACAGAGGGAGGCAGAGGCGTACACAGTACAATACCACAGGAGGAGGCCAGAGGCGTCACAGTACAATACACAGGAGGGGGCAGAGGCGTACCAGTACAATACACACAGGAGGAGGCCAGAGGCGTACACAGTACAATCACACAGGAGGGGGCCAGAGGCGTACACAGTACAATACCACGGAGGAGGCCGAGGCCGACACAGTACAATACACACAGGGAGGCCAGAGGCGTACACAGTACATACACACAGGAGGAGGCCAGAGCGTACACAGTACATACACACAGGGGAGGCCAGAGGCGTACACAGTACAATACACACAGGAGGGAGGCCAGAGGCCGTACACAGTACAATACACACAGGAGGGAGGCCAGAGGCGTACACAGTACAATACACAAGGAGGGAGGCCAGAGGCGTACACAGTACAATACACACAGGGAGGCCAGAGGCGTACACAGTATACCACAGGAGGAGAGAGCGTCAAGTACAATACAACAGAGGAGGCCAGAGCGAAAGTACATCACAGGGGCGAGCGTAACAGTACAATACCAAGGGAGCAGAGCGTACATACAACACAAGAGGGAGCGAGGCCGTACGTACATACCACAGGGGGGGCAGAGGCTGTACACAGTACAATACACACAGGAGGGAGGCAGAGGCGTACACAGTACAATACACACAGGGGGGGCCAGAGGCGTACACAGTACATACACACAGGAGGAGGCCAGAGGCCGTAACGTACATACACACGAGAGGCAAGGCGTACAGTACATCAAAGGGGGAGGCCAGAGGCCGTACACAGTACAATACACACAGAGGGAGGCCAGAGGCGTCACAGTACATACAACAGGAGGGAGGCCAGAGGCGTACACAGTACATACACACAGGAGGGAGGCAGGGCGTAACAGTACATACACACAGGAGGGGGCAGAGCGTACACGTACAATACACAAGGGAGGCAGAGGGTACACAGTCAATACACCGGAGGAGGCCAGAGGCCGTACACAGTACATACCACAGGAGGAGGCCGAGGGTCAGTACAATACACAAGGAGGAGGCAGAGGCGTACACGTACATCACACAGGAGGAGGCAGAGGCCGTACACAGTACAATACACACAGGGGAGGCAGAGCCGTACACAGTACAATACACACAGGGAGGCAGAGGCGTAACAGTACAATACACACAGGAGGGAGGCAGAGCCGTCACAGTACATACACACAGGAGGAGGCCAGAGCGTACACAGTACAATACACAGGAGGAGGCCAGAGGCGTAACAGTACAATACACACAGGAGGAGCCAGAGGCGTACACGTAAATACACACAGGAGGGAGGCAGAGGCGTACACAGTACAATCACAGGAGGGAGGCAGAGGCCGTACACATACAATACACACAGGAGGAGGCAGAGGGTAACAGTACAATACCACAGGAGGAGGCAGAGGCGTACACAGTCAATACCACAGGAGGGGGCCAGGCGTACACAGTACAATACACGGAGAGGCAGAGGCGTACACAGTACATACACAAGAGGGAGGCAGAGGCGTACACAGTACAATAACACAGGAGGAGGCCAGGGCGTACACAGTACAATACACACAGGGGAGGCAGGGCGTACACAGTACAATACCCAGGAGGAGGCCAGAGCTAACAGTACAATACAACAGGAGGAGGCAGAGGCGTACAAGTACAATACACAGAGGGAGCAGAGGCGTACACAGTACAATACACAAGAGGAGGCAGAGGCCGTACACAGTACAATACCACGGAGGGGGCCAGAGGCGTACACGTACAATACAACAGGAGGGGCCGAGGCGTACACAGTCAATAACACAGGAGGGGGCCAGAGGCCGTACACGTACATAAAAGGAGGGGGCCAGAGCCGTCACAGTACAATACAACAGGAGGGAGGCCAGAGGCCGTACACAGTACTACTCAATACACACGGGGGGCCGAGGTACAAGTCAATACACAGGAGGGGCCAGGGCGTCAGTACATCCAAGAGGGAGGCGAGGCTACAGTCATACCACAGAGGAGGCGAGGCAACGTCATCACAGGAGGAGGCAGGCGTACACAGTACAAACCAGAGGGCCGAGCCGCCGTCAACCAAGGAGAGCGAGGCGTAAGTACAATAACACAGGGGAGAGAGCACAGAAATACAAAGGGGGCCAAGGTACACACAATACAAGAGGGGCGGCGTACTACAATACACAAGGGGGAGGGGAAATCGGCGACGTAACCAGGAGGGAGGCAGAGGCCGTACACAGTACAATACACACAGGAGGGAGGCCAGAGGCCGTACACAGTACAATACACACAGGAGGGAGGCCAGAGGCCGTACACAGTACAATACACACAGGAGGGAGGCCAGAGGCCTACACAGTACAATACACACAGGAGGAGGCAGAGGCCGTACACAGTACAATACACACAGGAGGAGGCCAGAGGCGTACACAGTACAATACACACAGGAGGGAGGCAGAGGCCGTACACAGTACAATACACACAGGAGGGAGGCAGAGGCCGTACACAGTACAATCCACAGGAGGAGGCAGACGTACAATACAATACACAGGAGGGAGGCAGAGGTTACAATACAACACACAGGAGAGGCCAGAGGCTTACACAGTACAATACACACAGAGGGAGCAGAGGCGTACACAGTACAATACACACAGGAGGAGGCCAGAGGCGTACAGTACATACACACAGGAGGGAGGCAGAGGCCGTACACAGTACAATACACCAGGAGGGAGGCAGAGGCCGTACACAGTACAATACACACAGGAGGGGCCAGGGTGTAACAGTACAATACACAAGGAGGGAGGCCGAGCGTACAGTACATACACAGGAGGGAGGCCAAGCCGTACACAGTACAATACACACAGGGGGAGGCCAGAGGCCGTACACAGTACAATACACACAGGAGGGAGGCCGAGGCGTACACAGTACAATACACACAGGAGGGAGCCAGAGGCCGACACAGTACATACACACAGAGGGAGCCAGAGGCCGTACACAGTACATACACACGGAGGAGGCCAGAGGCCGTCCAGTACAATACACACAGGAGGAGGCAGAGGCGTACACAGTACAATACACACAGGAGGAGGCCAGAGCCGTACACAGTACAATACACACAGGAGGGAGGCAGAGGCCGTACAGTACAATCACACAGGAGGAGGCCAGAGCCGTACACAGTACAATACACAAGGGGGAGGCAGAGGCGTACACAGTACAATACACACAGGAGGAGGCAGAGGGACAAGTACATAACACAGGAGGAGGCCAGAGGCCGTACACAGTACAATACACACAGGAGGAGGCAGAGGCGTACACAGTACAATACACACAGGAGGAGGCCAGAGGCCGTACACAGTACAATACACACAGGAGGGAGGCCAGAGGCGTACACAGTAAACCAGGCAGACCGTAAATACAAAGGAGGGCCACGTAATCAAACCGACGCGTAACATCATACCAAGGGGGGCCAGGGCGTACATAAACGGGAGGCAACGTACACACAACAAGGGGGCAAGCGACCGTACAAAACAGAAGGAGAGGCGTCAAGTACATAAAAGAGGAGGCGCGTACATCAAGGGGAGGCGAAGTAAATACACAGGAGAGGCAGAGGCGTACAGTACAATACCACAGGGGAGCCAGAGGCCGTACACGTACAATACACACAGGAGGGAGGCCAGAGGCGTACACAGTACAATCCACACAGGAGGAGGCCAGAGGCCTACAAGTACAATACACACAGGAGAGGCAGAGGCGTACACAGTACAATACACACAGGAGGGAGGCCAGAGGCCGTACACAGTACAATACACACAGGAGGAGGAGGCCAGAGCTACACAGTACAATACACACAGGAGGGAGGCCAGAGGCGTACACAGTAAAATACACACAGGAGGGAGGCCAGAGGCTGTACACAGTACAATAACCACAGGAGAGGGCCAGAGGCGTCACAGAAACACAGGAGGGAGGCCAGAGGCGTGACAGTACAACCAAGGTGTATCACACAGTACATACCACAGAGAGGCCAGAGGCCCGTACAAGTCTACACACAGAGGCGCCACCCTACACAGTACAATACACCTCCAGGGCTGTACACGTACTCACCCAGAGCCAGGCCGTACACAGACAATCACAAGGTGGACCCAGAGCTCACAGTCATCACCTAGGGGAGCCTGACCTACACTACAATACACAGGAGGGCCACCAGGGTGTACACAGTACAATACACACAGGTCCCCACCCTCAGTGTGTATCACCTCTGCATCCCACTCAGGCCCACCTCCAGTGTGTATCACCTCTGCTCCACCATCTCAGGCTCCCACCCTCCATGTGTATCACCTGCTCCCCCATCTCAGCTCCCACCCTCCAGTGTGTACACCTCTCTCCCCCATTCAGTCCTCACCTCCAGTGTGTATCACCGGCTCTCCTCTCCATCTCAGGCTCCCACCCTCCAGTGTGTATCACCTCTGCTTCTCCATCTCAGGCTCCCCACCCTCCAGTGTGTATCACCTCTGCTCCCCCATCTCAGGCTCCCCACCCTCCAGTGTGTATCACCTCTGCTCTCCCCATCTCAGGCTCCCCACCCTCCAGTGTGTATCACCTCTGCTCCCCCATCTCAGGCTCCCCACCCTCCAGTGTGTATCACCTCTGCTCTCCCCCATCTCAGGCTCCCCACCCTCCAGTGTGTATCACCTCTGCTCTCCTCCATCTCAGGCTCCCCACCCTCCAGTGTGTATCACCTCTGCTCTCCCCATCTCAGGCTCCCCACCCTCCAGTGTGTATCACCTCTGCTCTCCCCATCTCAGGCTCCCCACCCTCCAGTGTGTATCCCTCTGCTCTCCTCCATCTCAGGCTCCCACCCTCCAGTGTGTATCACCTCTGCTCTCCTCCATCTCAGGCTCCCACCCTCCATGTGTATCACCTCTGCTCCTCCATCTCAGGCTCCCCACCCTCCAGTGTGTATCACCTCTGCTCCCTCCATCTCAGGCTCCCCACCCTCCAGTGTGTATCACCTCTGCTCTCCTCCATCTCAGGCTCCCCACCCTCCAGTGTGTATCACCTTCTCTCCTCCATCTCAGGCTCCCACCCTCCAGTGTGTATCACCTCTGCTCTCCTCCATCTCAGACTCCCCACCCTCCAGTGTGTATCACCTCTGCTCTCCTCCATCTCAGGCTCCCCACCCTCCAGTGTGT